>APFE030857924.1:0-12668 GCA_000404065.3 Pinus taeda
TCATTTTATTATTAGTTCTTGCATGGTTATATGAGCTATCAATGGGTGATTTTTTTTATAAAACAAAAACAACATCCCTCATCTCATCCATATTTCGTCCTTTGTGTATCAATTAAGCACATATGGAGGCAATTTCCCAACCAAAACAAATCATAGATGGAGTAAATTACTTCACCATAACAAAGAGGAATTGTGTGATATTGGATGTTGTAACCATTAATATTTCAATTCCTAGATAGCTTAAACTGCTAAAGCATAATATGATGATAAATAGGTTCATGTTCAAACCTACACATCTATTTTCTTGAAAATATGGTTGTAAGATTAGTGTGTTAATATTTTCCTAGTTTTCATTTATAGGTACTTGGACTCACTCTAGGATATTCTTCTAAGGTCTCATACATATTGAGCAGATGTAAAATGACATAAATTGTTCATTAGTTTGCTATAGAGGATTATCATATAAATCATATTTTTGGATAAAATGTAGGAGCCTTTCTTTCCTTTTTGTTAACCAAAACTAAAATTTTGTATTACGCAAAAATTTATAACTATAATATACAACTAAAATACATTAGAATGAATATTACAACAAAAAATACTAAAATGATTTTGAGAAAAAAAAGAGAAAAACAAGTGTCATCCCAAAAAAACCAATACTAAACGTACTGATGCTTGAATCTACTTTTTAAAATAAAAATATTTTTTTACAAATTACTTCCATAAAATTATACCAAAACAAAAACCCAACTAAAATAAAACAAACACCCAAAATTAAAACCCCAAATATACAACAAAACACAAAAACTTCTGCAATCTAATACAACACATTGCTTGGCTTTTTAGCAAGTCAAAAGCAACAAGGGTGGCTAAAAGACTCCAACCACTTCCCTTTCGGGGCTTCATCTCCAATTTCAAAAAAATTTACCAGTGACTCTCATGTCAAAACATATGAAACGTAATTAAATTTAATTAATAAACTAATGATATACTCCATAAATCATTATCCTTGTATTTCTAGCGAAATAAAGATTCATCACATATGGTGGTCTGGGATTTTGACCCGTGATA
The DNA here is from genome assembly GCA_000404065.3 of Pinus taeda. Classification (NCBI taxonomy): domain Eukaryota; kingdom Viridiplantae; phylum Streptophyta; class Pinopsida; order Pinales; family Pinaceae; genus Pinus; species Pinus taeda. Next base: position 1,072 of record APFE030857924.1, read on the forward strand.
CTATGCAAAAACGTTGTTAGGTAAAGTCAATTCAGACTTTTATTTTTGGAAAATATTAGTTTAATTTGGTGTTATTTAAATATTATATATTTTGTAATTTTTGTTGACAAAATTTGATGAATTTTTTTATTATTGAATATGAATTTAGCACTATAGAAAAATTTAAACATATAAAAATCACCACTCAAATTAATTTGCACTCAAATTAATTTGTGATTCTAATAAATCTTTGAAAAGCTCTTAAAAAAATTAAACAAAACAATATAATAAAAAAATACAGTTGAAAACTTTCCAAAACTTATCACAAATAAACAAAACTTTTAATTGAGCTCTGTAATAAATATGAGCTGGAACCCAATCCTGAGATTTTATATGTCAGTTAAAAGATAAATGATAAAGACAATGATCACTCAAAATGATAACTCAAAATTAATAAACTCTAACAGTAGTATACATTTCAAGAACAGTAGCGTGATTCAATGACAATGAGAGGGCAAAGTCATCTGGTCAACTACTTGGAAATTAGCAATATAATGCCATATCTTATTACGGCTAAGGAAACAGACCCGGACGTCCCCACCTCTTCCAAACTCATTGGCTCTGCCTAGATGTGGCGTGGATATCATTGAAGGCATTCATCCTTTCCACGGTTTCTATCGTCTCTGCTTTCAATTATCCGGCTTCAGAAATTTGAGTAGCGTCTCGTTCAAATCAGTGGGTTTCTCGAACCAAGGAACATGACCGCACTCTTTTATCACGACGAGCTCAGCCTTCTCTCCGATATGTCTGCAAATATAACCATCTCACAAACTAAAAATCTGAAAAATTATTTGGTGGATGTAATGTTGCATCAATTATGACCAATGAAGTTGTTACCTTTTCAGAACATAGGCTTCTTCTAGTCTGAAGATTCTGTCCTCTTCTCCCCAAACTATTAGAACATCCTGCCAGATTTTATTGAAATATAAGGAGCTTAAATTTTAATCACAATTTTGTAAAAGTGCAGAGATGAAAAGAAATGATCAAATCCAATATATGGCACAGAAAGCAACCTGGTTCAATCTTGGTAATGGCTGCTGCAAATTCTTTGACCCGATGACAATCGCATCCACGACTTGTGATGTATGTTCTCTGTTTCTTTCCATGGCCTTCAAAAGTATTTAGATTGAAACTCGGTGAGTTTTCAGGCTAGAAAATTTAATTATATAAATATGATGATTGTTATTATAGTTCAAAGGATGTAGTCCAATAGTTATGTGAAAAAATTCAGTCCAGATTGTGATCTAATTTAGAACTATGTATGCGCAGGAAAAATGCTCCAAAACACGATTTCTTGAATTGAAAAAAAACATGACATACCTGAAACATGTCTGTGTATATGAAAGCAGGAAGCCATGGCATCTTGTAAATAGTAAAATTCATGCCTTTTCTAAAATCTTGGGCATTGGCTGGAAGGAGGACGTCTTTAATGTCGTCAAACCCCAATTCTTGGAGAAGAGGATCGTTGGTCGACGGCGTCATGCAAATTGCAGAGCTGACGATAATCAGGCGATGGACAAGGTTAGGGTATTTGTGCGCCATCCAGAAGGCAACGAAGCCACCGTAGCTATGCCCCACCACGATCACGCTCTCCACCCCAAGATATTCCACCATACCCTTCATGCACTCCGCTTGAAAGAGCTCGCTGCGCTCAGAGCTGGTCGTGGTGGAGTCCCCAAAAAATATGAGATCTGGAATGAGGAGATCGAAATGCTTTCCGAGAGCGCTGATTTGGGAGGTATCCCATCCCATAAGGCCGTCTGCCCCGAAACCATGAATGAGAAGTATAGCCGGCCGCTGACTCCTCACTGCGTGTGGACTATCATTCCGTAAAACCCAGCAGTGAAGGGAGGTGCCATTGCTCAGCTCTATTTGCTTGGACTTCAGGCCCAGGAAGATCCAATGAGCTCGCTTCAGCTTTTTAAGGAATTCTATAATACTGAACCTAAAGAATCCTGTCATTTGAACTCCAGATCGATGGGGATTGCTTCAGAAAGTCTGTTGAATATAGGGAAGCCCGGTAGCGTCCCTGATTAAATAGCAACGAAACGGCCGCCCAAAAGCTGAGCAATGTTTCATGGGTCAAACATGGCTAACTAAATAAACTCCGGTCCGGCAGCTGTCATCAATCAATCCTACAATCCATTCAGCCCGCTGTCAGATGTGATGAGTCTTTCCAACATTAAAATCAAACGCGTTATCTGCTAAATGTTGCCTTATCTAGTTTCTCAAAGACCGGAGGTTTGCATCAGATTTAACTTCCTTTTGGTGTCACTGTTTTTTTTTCTTAAATGAGATCAGCGGAGTTTGCTTGTAATCAGACTCTGCACGTTCCTATCGAAATCTGAACAGTTAATTTATTATTGTAATTTAAGATATAAATTATTTTATGTATTAAAGTTTTCCATATTTTGTTGGGCGGTAATTCAATTGTAATAGGATATATGTGATATTAGTCTTTTGGACTAATCACATCGTTAAGATTTGGTTTAGTCGACGTTTCAAATTAATTAATGTAGTTGCTTCATCCGTATGATAAGGTGAGAAATCAATCGATTTGTAGGAATAAATAGCATGGATGAATCATTGTCCAGAGTTAGCAGTTGATGCATCCAATGGTTAACTCTAACTAATGACGCATCCATGCTATTTATTAGATTGTTTCTCACCTTGTCTTGAAGATTAACCATATTAGTTGGTTCAAAAGATCGATCAAATCCTAATGATGTGATTAATCCCAAACACTGATATCTACATTATGAATCACAAAAATCTTAAATTATTAATGAAATTGTTGAAACTAAAAAATAAATTGTGATTAATCCGAAGACTAATATCTACATTATAAATCACAAAAATCTTAAATCTAACATATATGAAATTGTTAAAATTAAAAAATAAAATTTTCATCCAAAACCAAAAATATACCCTTACATGGTTGTAGGACTCTGCGGTCGGAGCGGCTAGGGTTCTGAGAACGATTCCCTCGCAGGCGCTGACAAACTAGCCTCGACGACGCTGACAGAACGAAGGAACCGATACAGGCGCTGCGCAAGATTCGCCACAGCGTGACAGAGCGGAAGCGATCGGTGCAGGAAAATGGTTCCGCCCCAGGGGTGGCGTCAAAGCCCTCCCCCTCTCGGCACAGGCCTGAACTTGAGGTCATCTTTGGATCGGTAGATCCGGACATTCTCAACAAAGGAAAGCAGCAACAGGACAATGACAGCGATCCACCAGAAGAACAAGAGACACGGGCGAATAACCCGAAGGTCACCTCATCTACTTGTCGACCGGTAGCCAAGGAAAGGCCGCGAATAGAACTACCTAGAGATAAGATCGACAGCAGGATCCAGTTTATGAAGGATCATGCAATCATTGGAAAATTCATAGAGTTTTGGCCAACTGAGCGGGCCCTAAATGGTTGGATTGCAGCAAAGTGGAAGCCCAAGGGAGATGTCACTCTCCAGCTAGGGCCGAAGGGCTTCTTCACCGCCATATTCTTCTGCCTAGAAGACAAATATTGAATACTGGGAGGAGGTCCGTATTTCTTCAACTCGGCAGGGCTCTATATCAGGGACTGGATGCCCAGATTTAACCCTGACAAGGAAGATCTCACCTGGGCACCTGTCTGGATCAAATTATACTCATTACCCGATGAATATTGGGAAGAAGACTGTTTAATGAGCATAGGAAATGGTGTGGGAAAGTTCATCAAAGCAGCAGAAGAAACAAAAAACCATAAGTTCATTTCTTATGCAAGAATATGTGTTTTTATCAGGCTGAATGAAGCGCTTCCTGAGTCAGTAACCCTTGCCCACCGCGACGAAGAATGGATCCAGCCCCTTGATTACGAGCATGTGCCTTTCAGGTGCAGGAGATGCCATGCACTAGGTCACTTGTTTCGGGATTGCCCTCACAATGTCAAAGCCTGCTCTCTTGAATCCTCTGAATCCCCTCCTCAAGATGTCTTCACCAAAGTCTCGCATAGAAAACGCTCACAAAAAAAGCCTCAGAATGGGTCCAAACCCCAGCCTTCAAAACCCCAAAACCCTGCCACCAAGAACAGCTTTGAGTCCTTAGGCGATTTTTCTGATGATCAGCCCCTTGATTCTGATAGTATCCCTGCCCGCCCCTCCTCCTCCACCCTTCCCCCTCCATCTAGCCCCCCAACCAAATCTAAATCTCCCATTATCACCCCTACCATCCTAAGTAGGCATCAGGATAATGCAGAGGAGATCCTCAAGGAAATGGAGGTGGATGGGAAGTTGATCGCCACCCAGAAAGCCGATACCCAACAAGAGGGAACCAGTCATGTGCAAAATATGGAGGAAGAACCAGAAAGTATAGATCTACACGGCCTGGATATCATTGAACTGGAACTATGTTGCAAGAAAAAAGCTTATGAAAAAATCTCTGAGTCTGACATAGATAAGTTGGAAGTGGTCATCTCCAGACCGTTCCACCAACACTCGCTGGGCATACAACCTAGCAGCACTTGGGATGGCAGCCCGCGTCCGAAGGATACTAAAAAGAGAGGAAGGAAGACAGATCTCCAGAGAACAATAGAGATTGGAAAAATCTTGGTAGATTCAGGCAGATACGCGAAGCTGACGAAGTACTACAGCCCTACCCAAAATAGTTAAATCATGAAGCTCGTATCATGGAATGTAAGAGGGCTCAATAGCCCCAGAAAATCTAGGATGTTAAAAAACATGATCAAGATGGAAAAACCACAGATGTGTTTCCTCCAAGAAACCAAATGCAACAGCACCACGCTGGGTCGCATTCTCTCAAAGGCCTGGCCAGGGTGCAGATCTGTAGCTGTGGACACCTCGGGAGCCTCTGGGGGGCTTGCTATAGCATGGAACTCTCAGGCACTAGCGTTGACTGACTTCCATGCTTCCCACCACCTCATTCAAGCAGCCTTTCACATTCTAGGCACAAATGTACATGGGAATTTATCCAACGTCTATTTTCCGCAGGACGCTGGGAGTAAAAAAGCGCTCCTCGATACCATAGAAGCACTAAGCATGAATAGGCAGCACCCATTGTGGATCGCAGCAGGGGACTTCAACATGATAACCAAGATAGAGGACAAGATCGGAGGCAGATCCAGATTGGATCCAGAAGTCGATCGCTTCAAGGACTTCATCCAAACTACCTCTCTTATAGACATGCCATTCTGCAATGGCACCTTTACATGGAGCAATCGCAGAGGAGGCAAGCATCAGATCGCCTCTAAACTAGATCGCTTCCTGATTTCGGATAATGCGGTGCATCTTGGAGGTGATTTCACCGCTGAAATCTTGGCCCACTCAGGATCAGATCATTGGCCCATCGCTCTGCATTGGCAACGACCAGGGGACAAGACCAAAAGGCCCTTCCGGTTTGAGGGATTTTGGCTAACGCATCCAACATTCAAGGACTTCGTCAGAACAACATGGGCATCCTTCATCCCGCCAGAAGGCTCAAAAATGTTCCAGCTACAGCAAAAACTGAGATTTTTAAAAAGCCACCTAAAACGCTGGAACCGGGAGACATTCGGCAATATTTTTGAAGCGCAAAGGGAGCTCACTAAAGAACTGAAGGATCTCCATCAGGAAATAATAAATGCAGGGCACACAGAGGCAACCTTGGACAAAGAACCGCACATAAACAACCAGCTTGAAGAAAGAAGAAATTTATTGGAGCCAAAAATCCAGGGTCCGATGGCTAAAGGAAGGCGAGCGCAACACCAAATTCTTCCACAGAACAACAGTGCAAAGACGGATGCACAATAAGATTCCTTTCATCCAAAACCAAGAAGGGGTTAAAATTGAGGAGCATGAGAAAATAGAAGAAATACTTCTCAATCACTTTCAGCAAGTTCACCGAGAGCAGGCGGTGGATTGGCAAAAGGCGATTGGAAAAATCACCAGCAATATCCCCAAGCTGGTCACAGAGGAACATAATGAGATACTCATGAGACCAATACAATCCCAGGAGGTAGATGAGGCGATGGCGCAGCTCAAGGAAGGTAAGGCCCCTGGACCAGATGGTTTTACTACCACGTTTTTTCATGCTTTCTGGGACATGATCAAAGTGGAGGTTTGGCAAGTAGTTGAGGAATCCAGAGCTCAACGTTGGTTGCTCCCCTCCCTTAACTCTACTTTCATCACTCTCATCCCCAAAGAGGAGAACTCCATTACTCCTGACAAATTCAAACCCATTGCTCTCTGCAATGTCCTTTACAAAGTCATCTCCAAAGTAATTGCCAACAGATTAAAACCTCTTCTGCCCATGCTCATTTCCCCGGAGCAATCGGGTTATGTCGAGGGCCGACAGATAATGGACGGCATCATCCTCACTCACAAAATCATCCACTCACTCAAGCAATCCAAGCAAGCTGGTATGTTACTCAAACTTGATCTCTCCAAAGCTTTCGACAAGCTCAGCTGGTCTTACATTCAACATATGTTGAAAGCTTTTGGCTTTTGTTCCACATGGGTCCGTTGGATCATGAGTCTAATCACCTCGTCCCACTTTTCCCTTCTTGTCAATGGTTTCCCCTCACGCCCTTTCAAACCTTCCAGAGGCATAAGACAAGGGGACCCCCTCTCCCCCTTCCTTTTTGTTATCATGGTTGAGGGTCTGGGCAGACACATCAAGCAGGCCCTCTAGTCTAACCAGCTTAGAGGAATATCCATCCACAATTCCCCAGCCTCCTCTCATCAACAATTTGTGGATGACACCATGCTCTACGGCTACCCCTCAACTCAGGAATCCTCTCGCTTGAAATCCCTTCTCAACGACTTCTCTGAAGCCTCTAGACTCATGTCAATAACTCCAAATCTCAAATCTTTTTCTTCCACACCCCTCCGTCTGTTAAATCAGCCATCTCCTGCATCCTAGGCTTTCAATCTGCCACTCTCCCCTCCACTTACCTGGGAGCCCCCCTAACTGCCTCAGCCATAAAGCAACCCGCATGGCGATCCCTCCTTGAGAAGCTTGATTCCAAACTAAACCTATGGACACACCGTTCCCTCAATCTTGTGAGTCGAGTTGTGCTTATTAAATCCATTTTCCAAGCCATGCCTCTATATCTTCTCACTATCCTGGCAGCACCTAAATGGGTATTAAAAAGATTGAGAAACCTGCAGTGTGACTTTCTTTGGGGCAGCTCAGCCACTAATCGTAAATGGGAACTTGTGAAATGGGACAATGTATGCAAGCCCAAAATCAAAGGAGGCATCGGACTCAGAGATCCAGATTACAGCAACACCATCATGAATGACAAAATATGGTGGCAATGGATAACTAGTCCAGACAAGTTATGGGCCAAAATATGGATAGCCAAATACACCAATAATATGCCCCAAGTAGAGCTCATAAGATTCAAGCCCACAAGCGGGAGGTCACTCATATGGAATGCCGCCAAACAACATCATCAGCTAATCCAGAAACACAGCTTCTGGGAAATACGAAATGGTCACTGCGCCAGATTCTGGAAGGACGCCTGGAACCAACTGCCCAAACTCTCATGTGTGCTTCCTCCAGTGATCGTTCCGAACGAACAGGAGCAGCTGCATGCAACTATCCATCAATTCTGGGAACAGGAAATGGTAAATGGATTCAGGAAGTGGCGAAAAAGCAATCAGATAACCGATATCACAGGCATATAGGAAGCAGCAACACTTGAAGTCGAACTAAATAAGAGAAGTATCCGGTCTGAGAACAGTGAGGATATCCTCAGATGGGGCTACCTCCCCAAAGGATCATATTCCACTTCTGAAGCCTATAATCTTATAGGCGACTCCACCACCAGGCCGGACCCTCTATGGGAGTGAATATGGAGTTTCAAAGCTTGGCCCAAAATATCCTACTTCCTCTGGTTGGTTGGGAACAAAAAGATTCTCACCTGGGATAAGCTAAGGAGACGCAATTTACAAGGCCCCTCGATATGCCACAACTGCTTTAAAAATGAGGAAACCCTACAACATCTTTTGGATACTTGCCCAATCGCCAATCAGCTATGGGAGAAGGTAGGCTTAAGATGTCAGAAAAGATGCAGAGGACCTGGCAACATCGTGGATACCATCCGGCAGTGGCCAAAAAGCCCCTATGATTGTGAGATCCTCAACTACATGTGGAACATCATCCTAGGCATAGTACTATGGAACATCTGGAAGGAAAGGAATAGGCGCATTTTCAAAAACCAGAGCTTGCCCATTGAGGAAATATGGAGTAGACTGCATGGTAATCTCAGAGAAACCATGCTTCTAAAATCATGGACTAAGGAGGATCTTCCTACTACAGATAAGGAGAAAAACATCCTGGATAACTGGATGTTGGAGCTGCCCCAAAGGAATACCACACAGCAGACAACGAAAGGTAATATCAAGGAAATCAGAAATTGGATAGCCCCACCCACCAACTCATACAAACTCAACTTTGACGGAGCATCTAAAGGCAACCCTGGGCCAACAGGATTTGGGGGTATCATTCGTAATCACATTGGTTCCCCCCTGCAGATCTTCTTCGGCAATATAGGGTGGGACACCAATAACTCGGCGGAGTTAGAGGGACTCTGGCAGGGGCTCTTAGTTGCCAGGCGCCTCAATATTCAACCAGTGATAGTGGAAGGAGATTCCCAGGTCATCATCAACATGGAAACGTGCATTTAGAATGGATCACAAGCTAGAAAAGTAGCTGAAATTTGGAGATTAGAAGCAAGGCTCAATAACATCGCTCAAGAGCTACACAACCATAGAGCCCTCTCCTTTCATCACACCAGAAGAGAAGGTAATAAGATTGCTAATCTCCTAGCAAATATTGGGGTTGAAAGCAATCATCCTCTCCAAGAAGGTAACTTGGACATCATCCCCAGCCATCAACAGACTCTGGAATGTGAGAAACTCCTTCACAGAGACACTGAACCCTCGGATGCGGGTGTTGGCGTGCCACATAGGAACGGGCCACATGTCTTGCATGTGCCGCCCCATGCTCGCATTTAAGGTTGATGGAGTTCGCCGTCAAAGGGCTAATCCTCCGCAGTTCGAGCCCTGGGCATTCAATGCTGAGCACTGATAATCGATGGTGCTGCAGATTGCAGTTATGGTCCGCACCCACCGAGGGAATGAGAAGGGTATTCAAGGCACAGCTGAGCAAAGGCGCGTCCATTGTAATGGTGAATTGGGTGAGATTCAGACGCGGGGGAATTCCACGAAGGTACAGACGCAGAGGAGGGTAGTTATACTGCCACTTCGACTCGCCTTCTTGGCTCTCCGAGACCCCAATTCTGGTTCTGGTCTCAGGGGTAAGCAGCATAACGGGGGCAACAAGGGGAATTTGGTTTCGAAGAAGGACTTTCTTCCCTCAGGCTACATTTTCTCAAAGATTGCTGCGATTGGGAGAAAGTGTTGGCGAATTTTGTAAGGTTGCTGGTCTCAAAATTCAACGTAGGCTCTCAGCGGAATCGGAAGTTGGTCCATGGCGAGATTACGGGAGCGCCAACCTTGCAGAAGAGGCTCTGGGCGAGGCTCATCCTCACGCCCTCAGGCAGTGAATGAGCATCACCACTGCTGCTGCTGTTATTGCTACAGGCGGGCAAGGGCTCGGCCTCTCCAAACTGGGCAATTCACAGAGGTGGGCAGCTCAAGCGAAGGAGAGCCAGCTCTTCCAGCATTTGGCTCGGTGGTGTTCACCCTGGGCAGCTCCAAGAGCAATGAAGGTATCAATGCTCACATTTCAGTTCTCTTCACTTCAGCTCCTGAGGGAAATGACAGTGGGACGCCTCCAGGAACGGGGGATCCACCCACAGAGGGCATTGGCAGGGAAAGCCCAGCTCTGCAACCACCAATTGAGGTGGCCACCTGAGGAAAGGAGATTATGCATGCCCCCTCGCATCCCCAGGAGCAGGGACCTCAAGACACAGCAAGGGATAAGTGGGCTGCCATGTGGGAAGGAATCCCTTAGGGCCTGGGATGGTGCACCATTGTGGAGGAAAAAGGTCTTGGTGATGAAGGTCTCGGCGACGATGGTCTTGGCGACAAAGGTCTCGGCGGCAAAGGTCTTGGCAACAAAGGTCTCGGCGACATCTGAACCTCTAACGCGCGTACCAGCTCTCACCTTTCTCTCTCAGCTCGGGTCCATGATAAAGGTCACTATGTTTGTTCACATGCAATTTTTCATTTTGTCATGTCTCTGTCGATCAGTCTGTCCAGTTTGTTCACTATCAGTCTGTCCAGTCTATGGCGACTTACAGTCGGGTTTTGAAGGGAGCTCCTGCATGGGCCGTCATGCTATGTTGAAAGTCAAGTAGAGTTGGCCTCGGCCTCAGTTAGTTTCTGGGGGAATTTAGGTAGTTTTGACGGTGCTGCCCCTGGTCGCTTTTTGTGTCAATACCAGGATACCCAAAGTGCCACTGATGGCCATGGAAGTACTGTTTTACTGCTTGTAATATTTTCCTGTAAATACAATATAATAGAATAGCTAATTTTACCGAGAAAAAATATATATATATATATATACCCTTACATATTGCTAATATATAATGATAAATAGAGTATTCATCCAAAACCGCCTATTACAAAATCCGCAGGCAGATATTCCAAAATTCTATTCAACAAATTTACCATCTTCTTAGTACGATGCAGTGGATAGACAAAGCGCCTACGTTTCTTGGTATCGTTAATGAGATGAGAGGCAATCTTGACACGTAAAAATGTTACTTTCCGCAAAATTGGCATACTTTCCTTTTTCGCTGAGGAGGTTATTACAGTCAACGCATCTCATTTATCTTGGAAATATATGGGACTTATTTTGTTAGTGCTCTGAAATATATTTATATTTATATGTGAAATTATTTATTCTCAAAGAAAGGGAATAAGTTAGATACACATTTTTATATAATAGCTTATTATTTTGTTCCCCAAGTTCACAAGTATATGACAATTTTTTTTGAGTCAACAAGATTTATAAATTATATTTTCATTTGTAAATTATTAAAATATAATTTTTTTTTTTTAATAAGTTAGTTTGTTAATATAAGGACTCCGTTAATATAAAGGGTTTTTTAATTTTTAAAATTAAATAAATTAGCTTAAATTTTATATTAGTTTTGGATTTAATCAAGAGCCGAGACTTTTATTTTTATTTCTTTTTAATTTTTTTGTTTTTTGTTTTTATATAATTTAATTGGATCAAAATGTTTACATAACATAATATAATAAGACATTTCAACATTTCTTCCATACTAGGATGGAGAGTGTTGCTGGCTCAAAAATGTAATAAAATTAAATTAGAAAAATATACATATTTACAAAATATTTTGATTGTGAAAAGAAAGATGGTTTTTCGGTATGTGGTATTCATGAGCCATTGTATTGGCCCAAGATATGGTATGGTTAATAATATTCATGGTAAAGTGGGTTGAGTATCCATGGTTAAAAATCTTGTTATATTGTAAATATTATTTTGAGTGTGAAATAAGAAATGATTTTTAAGCATGTGGTATTGATGAGCCATCATATTGGGCCATGGTATGGCATGGTTAATAATATTCATGGAAATATGGAGGT
>APFE030857925.1:0-17854 GCA_000404065.3 Pinus taeda
TATAGACCACTAAATTTCTAGAATCAAAGATCAATGTTAGGTTGAACTACGCATTTCCCAAGAGCAAGGTTGGTTGCCCTCTAGGACTGCATAAATTTCCACGGTCGCGCAAGAACTAGATTGTAACCAAGTCACGGGGAGGTCATCTTGTACTTAATCAACAAAGAAAGTAAGAAAACACAATATGTATAAAAAAAGATAAACTTGATGAAAGCTCAAGTACATGGGTAGTGCAAGACAAGCTGCTAATATTTTAGTAGGGAGACTCCAAAATGAAGCGAAGGAAAAATTTTGGAGGGTGGTTGTAGCTGCTACAACAACTTCCTATGCATATAGGTGAAACGAGCAACTTCGTCGGGGTTGTGGAAGTTCACTAGAAGAAAAGAAATTGTTTTGATTTATTAAGTTACTCTATATGGGCTATGGATGCTTGCTGGTAGTGGAGCAACACCAGAAACTCACCTTAGGTTTTCAATATAATAAACCCTCTATTATGTTATTTGTGTCATCATCAAGGAATCATGAGTGTGAACTATTAGTTTGGTGTGTAATGATTAACGAGAACTAAATGTGAGATAGATGGATGGAACATCTATAGATGGTCAAGTAGCTCAAAATGATCTCACATCATTTTCAAGAATTTATATTTTGAAGGGACGAAGGAAGAGATGTTGGATTCCACCAACGGTTTTCCAATTGTTGTAGCTACTACAACATCCCCCAAAATTTTCACCCTGTACATTTAAAATTTTGGATCCCCCCATTCTTTTACAAGTTTTCATGGTGTTCTCTATTGTGTTACTTAGTCATACTCTTTAAAGTAGTAAAATCGTCACAAGATGCATTTCTTGGATGAATCCTTGTTAAGAATTGCTTAAGCAATAACCCCTTTAACTCATCGAAATTTACACAGTAGAAGCTTTATTAAAGATGAAAATCATACATTCTTTGAAGGAATGCTTTTCTAATCTCTTGTTTTAGCTAACCGTGTTTGGAATATTTCTCATGATGCAGTGGGTTGTTTCTCACCCAACATATTTCATGGAATTACTGTAAGGTTGTGGCTTTGCAACAATTTTTCATGTAACTATCTTGACGAGCATATGCTCTATTTAAATGACCTAGAGCGAACAAATAGAGATGGATTAGTTGCTCTTGTTTTCATTTCAGTGAGCATCACATAAGCTAGCCATGATTCTTCCTTTTGTAATTAACAACTTTTTTCAATGCCCATTACAAGGAAACATCACTTACTCCATTGAGAAAATATTATTGAGATTGATGAAAAGTGGAGAGGCCAGCTAAGAACACCAATGTTTATAGGAAGAATGGATATATACCTCAAGCTATCACAAATGAGGCCTTTTTACAATCAAGAATGATGAGGAATTTTCTTTGAAATTTTTAGAGGATGCATCAAGGCAAATTGTGATTTGTTTCTAAGTGATTTGAATACTTACAATTTAGGAAAAAGGAGCTATTCAAAGGTAGGATATGTTTTGAAAGGGTCGTGATTTTGGCATTTGTGGATATCTCAACTCACTTGACATGAAAATTAATAATGATTAGATCCAATCAGAGTATGTGAATAAGAAAACAAAGGTTGGAAAGTTTAATATAGTCAACATTGTTTCTCATGATTTTTTTCCTCAAGAATATTCTACAAACAAAATGTAGGAAATGGGGATTGGAAATGGTTGAGAATATTGTCTTGAACAAAATTGTCCCCCTAGTTAATCAATAAAATTGTAAGAAACAAATATTTACAGAAATCCAGGGTAGCATTGACCCTCATTTAACAATGTTGATTACACTCCTCAAGAAGCTTCATCGAATAATGTTGGAGAGTTCAAGTAGGAGCATAAAATTGCAAATCATTCCTACAATGATTTTAATTGCAATGAAGCGTAATCAGGGCTTAGAATGTGAAAAAATATTTTATAGAAGCTTGTCTAAATTTTTTACGAAAGAAAGTGGTGCAAATGTATAGTTTCAAGAAATTCATATTTTGTTCCTCCTCTTAAATTTCCCAACATTATTTAATCTCTTTTGTGGCTACAAATAAGATATTCAAATACATTTCAATAATATCAATATTGTCATAATCATTTCAAGTACGAAGGGCATAAGTAAAATGGTTTTGCAACCTCTATCTGATTTCTTTTCTCCCACATTCCTTGATAAATGGGAGTACGAACCCTGTAGGAGTGCTTTACATGTCCTGGAATTTATTGTTTCATTTGGAAACATAGCAAATATCATTCTTATTAAGTTCCATGTAGTTAGGTTGCAAGGATGCACAAAAGTGAGAAATATGAAATGATTCAGGAAAAGGTGTAATTAATGATAAGAATGTGGATAGTCATAGAAAATATGCTACTAAGGATGAGAATGTGCCTTCCAAGATTTGTGCTCCTTAAATTTATAATGATGTAGATGAAGACACTGAATATTCCAATGTTGGTTGTAGCTCTCATTAATTTTGAGCCCGATGTAGATGAGAAGGATGATGCTAAGGTGAATAATGATGAAAATGAAATATTCAAAGACAAAGCTATATTGGTTCGAGAGGAATTCCCATTGTTTCATAACCTTTCTTCCAACCCTAAATATGGAAATTTTATCTTGCAAATATTAACAAATACCAAATCAAAATTGAGGTTGTTTCTTAGTTTGGTCAACAAGATAACTCTTTGAAGAATAGTTTTTTGTTGAATCTCTCACAAGGAGTCAATATTGTTTGTGCCCCATTGCAAGGAGTCAATACTCTTTACGCCTCATCACATGGAGTTAATACTCTCTACAATTAATGGAAAATAAGAAATACTAATAACAACTCAATCGTAAATAAGAAAAGCAAATAAAAACTAATCACAAAGAAACAAGGAAAATCGTGACTAATAGTAAATAAACATATCTAAATGCAACTCAATCAAAAACACGGAAGTGAATATGCGATGCCACAAAAATGGAAGTGAAGATGTGACATTTCAAGAAGTTTCATTACTCGACTTATTTACATTGCGTTCTCCCTTCATCACAAGCACAACTTGGTTGATCATAGCATGACCTAGGTCACCTAACTATGACTTCTTATTTCCTTATTGCATCCTCATTCACCTAATCATGACTTTATATTACTCGTATATTCATACATTGCATCATGATTTACCTCATATTATTGCAACTTATGATCTCCCTAATCACATTGCATCCTTTTTTCCCAATTGCGTCACAACTTTACTCCCTTCATTACAACTCCCCTCAAGAATCATATTGTATGACAAGTTCATTGTCAATTTATCTTATGTTGGTCTTGATGATATTTTTTATGAGGAAGGGTATTGGATAAAATAATCTCTTCTACTAAGGCATAATGAGAAAAGTCAAGTAATTATTTCTAAAACTACAATTCGTATCTTGGGTTGCATTCTTAGTTCTTATAATCTTAGTGTTGAAGAAAATGAAATGGCTAGAGAATGGGGCTCAATCTCTGTGCTTCATGGACCTGAACCTATGGTATACTTAGAAAGAGATAAGGATATCATAGAACACATAATGTCTATTTTTACATCTATCCGAACATCTATTCCATTCTCAGGATGTTTTTCTCTATGAAAGATATACACATCCAATGCTAGATGAATTAACCAATACCTCAAAAGTCACATTTGTAAAATTAGAGTTTTGGTACCTTAGTAAATTTTTTGGTAATATAAAGCATATAAAAGAGGAAATGAGTATTATTAAACACTTTAAGACTCTCCCAAAGGTGGATGTATTAGTCTAATTTATATCAATCCACAATCTAAATAGTTTAGTGGAGAAAATATCATATTGAGATCTCACAAATACAACTATTATGAATATATTCTTAAAATCTAGCTTCAACTGCGAGGGCCACACCACATAACTTGGGTTAAAGATATCGTGAATGAGATTTTCAAATATTTCAAGATTTGTTTCCAATACTAAAGCTGATTCTGAAAGTTATAACTCTTTGCCTGAAGTGGCAATGTTTTATCCTATAATAAGAGATAAAACGAAAAATTTCTTTTAGATGAGATTCTCAATTACCTTTACTTTCTCTTTGGTGATAGTGATATGCTCCCTCTAGATAAGTATTCTTTCAACACAACAATTCACCCTTCACTATTCAGCTTGCAAAGAATTGAAAATTCTCATTTCCAAAGAAAATTTCATATCACATAGTACCCCAAATAAAGAGGTATGGGACTCCATACATGCAGCCTATTTTATATAGAAATAAAAGGTTATTTTTTAAGGCCCATACAAGTCCACTAAAGGATCCATGTTTCCTCATACAAGTTCTAATTTGAAAGGGCTTTTAGAACCATTGAAATCAAAGAGGCATTTAAGCTATTTGAAATATCTTAGTATTGAACCAAAAATTTCCTCCTTGATTAGATAGGTAAGAATGTGAAATTATTATATCATCTTGGTGCTGTAATGGCTAACCTAATGTTTGTAATGCAACAATTTCTTGTTGAAACTATAAAAGGACTAAAAATCGAAAGATCATGTGTCTTTTATCAAGGGCATTTAATTTTTTTTTTGTCTGATAGGTGGATGTGCTTATACAAGATGATTAGCTCTAGTTTAGTTAATGAATCCTTACAAAATAGTGCATTGATTCATGGAAATATAAATAAATATGGAGCTGCAAACACCATATAAGATACCATGATTTTGTACATGACTAAAGATGAAGAAAATGATAAGGACATTATTGAAGATGCTAAGGCTTCAATGGGTTAAAAAACCTCTCCAATTGACTCAATAAACATTGAGTAGTTGCTCAATTATAAAACTTGTGGAGTGTTGAAATATTCTTTATTAATACCTTTTGTCAAAATGTGAGATATTGTTACAAACCATGCAGGTTTAATTTGTGAAACATGAATATACAAGATTGAATCAAACTAACACACTTGGAATTCTAAAGGTTTATGAATCTATAATATTTGATATTTATCGTAAAAAATGACACCATATGTTGTTAACATACATGGAACATCTAGGAATAATATGAGGTGGAAACATTTGATTTAGATTCTCATAAAAAAGAGATACAAATATTGAAGGCTAAAGAACTTAAAACATACTATCAAGAGTTCAAATAAATGCATGGCATGAGGGATTCTTAGATGGAGAAACTCAAGCAGACTCGCCCTTGAAATGGGCACATTCTTTATAAAGTTTTTTGAGAAATTTGAGGATTAGGGTTGCATCCAATCATGACTAGAGTGGACTCTTGCATTGATGCATTTCTCGATATTGGTCATTGTTTGCATACAATATCCATTTATTCATTCAGGTATCAAAGCTCTACTAGTCATTGAAAAGACATATAAAGATATATTTATGTAAGGCTCAATGCTTGGGAGGATCTTTATCATCATGAAAATGTAATGCAATGCTCGATAGAGTGACTAAATCTACAATTGAATAGTTTGAGGAGTTTTCTTCCAAAAGGTGATTTCTTTTTTGATGTTGTATGACCAAGGCTACAATTAAGAAGGTAGTTAAATAATCAAAACATGATTTTTGCAAAACTAAAATGCCTGTAATAACACAATATGAAGATAAAGCAATACTATTAGGTTCTTTTTGTAAGGGAGTTCACAACAACGGATGGAATATTCATGTAATATCTAGGCAAGGTATTTTATGGAAATTTTACATAGTTACCCATAGGGTATCTCACCATGTCAACTAATATGTGGGGTGCATATTGTGATGAAGGATAAATATACTCACAACCAGTGCAACAACAAGAAAATGGAAAATCATTAAAGCAATTCAATGGTGAAACCCTTGTTCAATATCACCGACAATAGTCACCTCAGAATTTCTAATAACAATATCTATTTCATCTCGTTATTTCTCTAGTAATATTGTAAACTATTAAGTTTGGTCATACTTAAGAAAATGATAAATGCTAAAATCCAAGTACCAAGAATGTGATGAATCATGGGGAATTTTAAGAGTCATTGGGAAGGTGGAAAGCCACCTCCATATTTGCATAAATTTCTCTTCATGCCTCTAAGGTAGAGGCTTTAAGCACTTGAGTTATTTTAGCATAGATAGCTAGAAGTACCTAGGTAGCTTTGAGTGCTCTTGCTCTTGGCAGAATTTAGCTAAGTTGAGGTGGGGTAAGGGGATTATGTTCGATATGATATGATAAATCCAACTTCCATAATTAGGTTTTTATGGACTTGTTTTACATGTACTTGGATTTGCATCATTATCAATGAGAAGCTCTTCACTTTTAACATTGATTCCCATGCACTTTCATGGTGGTTGTAATGGCTATCTGGTACTTCTATTTTATGTGCATGTGTGCTTTCATATGGGTGATAGTTTTATGAACTAATTTTTAGCTTATCTCTCACATGTTTGCTTGAATCTTTTCTCTTTCATTCCATTCTAACACTGGTAACTAGTGGTAAACTAATTTATAATTAACTTCTAGTAATTTCTCATTCATATATGTCTTAGATAATTTTATCTAACTGATTCCTCTTGAGTTATACACCTTATTATTTTATTGCTATATTCTTGTACCTTTTACTTCAATTTATCAATTATGGGTTTATTTTGTCCTCATTCTCTTGCTATTCCATACTTGTCCTCACATTAACATATCTTCACTTGAAATACAAGAGGAAACGCATATGGTGGCAAACGAACTCACATATTGGATGGGACTTTTATCCCAAATAGTGTGATGTATAATTAGGACTTTACATCGGGATATCCCCTTATTGTTGGTGCTACATTTCCCCCCATCAACATGTGTGTACTATTTTAGCTATATGCCTTTCTTTTTGGCCTCCTCCCATTATTGAAACAATTTTTCTATTTTTCTTTGTAGTTTTAGGAAACAAGGGTACACCTATTTCAAAATAGTCTTAAAACCTCCATGGACCTTTCTAGCACAAGCTTTGTACTCAAACAAGCTATTCCTTTTTGTTCTAAGAATTTTATTTTGATCCTCACGATCTACAATTGTAACCTTGTAATTTTTTTATTTTTATTATTTATTATTTTTTAATTATTTATTTTATTTTTATCTATATTGGTATATCTTTAAATTCTTCTGTATGGATTATGTGAGAAATATGTCGCTTGAATACATTTCCATTAGGTCTTTATGAGTGTTATTCTCTAAATATTTATGTGTAGTCACTGACACGAGAGACATACTAGGGACTCATGATGTTTTCTTAGTTTACATCGAAAATCCTTCCTAATGTTTGATCATATCTAAAATATATTATGTTAACAATTCTAAATTCCCTTGTAGGAGATATTTTGGTCTCTCTATGAGGAAAATGTCCTCATGTTATAGTTGAAGTTGACATTTAAGATTTATTATATCTGCACTAGATATTTCTTCTTTTATTTGATTGGACAAGGTTTCTATCAATGCCATTTGCTCCTCCCCTTTTTTTCTAGCTTCTTCTTCTTCTTGGCCTCTTCTTTGTCTCATTTCTTTGCATTCCTCTTCCTTCATTTTTATTTTTAACTTCTATTCTCATGGATCCTTCTTGGGGTTGTATTTTAGCCTCAAATATTCTTTTTTTAGTTTCCAATTTTCCCTTTTTGTATTTTTCATTCTCAACCTCCATTGCTTTTTCTTTGTTTCACTACCCTATATTTTTCCCTTGAAAAGTATGAAAGAAAGAAAAAAAATACCATTCCCATTTTTAACCAACAAAGAGCTATGATATGATTTCCTATATACTAAGTATATGTTCCATAATTGAAAATATTAACAAACAATTACACACAATAGAGAACAAAGTAATGAATCAAGAATAATAAGGAAAACCCTTGATGAAAGTTGATTCCATATATTATTAGTTAGGGAAGGAAATGACTCTACAAATAATGATTACTGGTTTAGTTACCATACACCCACCATACCTCCATTATGTTTCTATTTATAGTATTATCTAAACGGTAAGAAAATTAAAAAAAAAAATTAACGAGTTGAACCTTCCCGTAAGAATTCTTACATTCATTATATTCACACTATTACATAAGTCTTGTTTACTAAAAATAACCTCTATACATAATAATACATAACTATCTAACTATTATTAGTTGAACCTTCCCGTAAGACTTCTTACATTCATTATATTCACAGTATTACATAAATCTTGTTTACTATTAATAACCTCTATACATAATAATACATAACTATCTAAATATTATTATTTTCTTTAGATAAATGTTTAAAATAATCCATATTACCAAAATATAATGGAATATGAATACTTAATGAAAAAATATCTCAAACTATTAATGATATAAAATCAAACTAAAAAAATATAATTCTTAAACAAATCATTATCATTACGCTGTAAGGTGTTTCCCTTTGAAATGAATTACCCTAGCCGCTGCCGTGTCCCTATTGTTGACCGTGGATTTGTGGTGTTAGACGATTGAATGAATTGTGATCGTTGATCCAACACTTAGCCAAAACTGAAAGGTTAATGAAGAAGCAGACAAACACACCGCTTGTGATATTCCTCGCTGAGTGACAGCTCCCAGTGAAAGAGACGGCAACGGGGCACTCACAGAATCAGAACTGATCAAAATACCACCGCCGCCAAAGCTTGTGCTGAAGCTCTTTCCCGTTTATGTAGAAATGCTGAATCGCCTCAAAGAAAAAGCAACGGAGGATGGCAAGATCAAGAAGGTGCCATTGAAGGTTAGTAATTTCTATTCGGATTACCTATTTCAAAGTTGGCTGTGTGCTAGTTTAGAGATGAAACGCGAATGGCTTGAGGTGGATAATGTGGATCACAGAAATAATCTGTCCCTCGAGGACTTCATAGCTTGTTATGAGGAACCCAACAAGCCAGTTCTTGTGAGCAATGATGCATTCGTCAACTGGCCTGCAATGAAAAAGTGGGACAGAGGCTACTTGTGTGAAGTTGCAGGAGATGCGGAATTTGCTGAAGGTCCTGTTGAAATGAAGCTCAAAGACTACTTTGTCTATGCTGATTCTGTCAAAGAAGAGCGCCCCCTTCATCTATTCGACCCTGAATTTGGAGAAAAAGTGCCAGTCCTGGCATTGGATTTTGAAGTACCTGTTTATTTTAGAGAAGATCTATTTTCATTACTCTGTAAGGAGAGACCGGATTACAGGTGGCTGATTGTAGGTCCAGCTAGATCAGGGTCTTCCTTTCATATAAACCCAAATAGCACTTCTGCATGGAACGCAATCATAAAGCGCTCCAAGAAATGGATATTATTTCCTCCAGATGTGGTCCCTCCAGGCGTGTATCCCAGCCCAGATGGTGCTGAGGTTGCGTCTCCGGTGTCGATAATCGAGTGGTTCATGAATTTCTATGGACAGACTAAGCAGTGGAAGAAGAGGCCCATTGAATGCATTTGCAGGGCGGGGGAGGTGATTTTTGTGCCTAATGGATGGTGGCATTTAGTTATCAATCTGGAGGATTCCATCGCCATAACGCAAAACTATGTTAGTAGGTAAAATTGATAATTTGTAATTTAAAGAATGAGATCCTGTCTACTCAAGCTTTCTAGGGGATATGCAAGATTAAAAACAGTAAACCTTCACTGAAATTCAAAGTTTACAACATCCACTGTAGTTCTGTATTGTGTTTCCTTTTTCCTTTGTTGCACCGTGCATGTAATTCACATCCAATTGTGAGTTTGAGGCATAGTTGTATTTCTATCCTCATCCCACACCCCAGAAGGCCATACCTATACCTTGGAGTCCTGGAGCGTTATCGTTAGAACGAGACACCACACTACCGCAAGGAGGAAGACCCAAGCTTGAGTGCTTGGAAGTGAAGTGCAGTCACTTCCTGGTTTTTGGAGAAACCAGGAAAACTAGGTTGGGAAGAAGTAGGTCCTGATGATGGATCCCATTTGGGATTTGAAACGTTGGCATAAAAATGTTCATACTGTGGGTTCTCCGGTTACTAATTCAAAAGAAGTAGGTCATAAAGTTTATCAAGAGATTAATCTCATCCTTAATGACCTATGGTTGTTAATAAAGGTTTAATGTGTGAGCTTGTTATGTTTATTTAGAGTAGCAAGTGATGTAACCGGTGAGTTAACAGGGGAAGAGAAAATAACTAGCGTTAAACCGACCTTATTTTTTTTGGTATGCCATTGAACTACTTGCATGAATGGAAAGAACTGAAATGAAACAAGATGCAGCCTATTTGATCCCTCCTTTAAACCTAATGCAAATTGCAAGTAGCAAACATCAGGATTGGTTGACCAGTTCTTTTCAATGGTCAAGCAACCAGGAAGAGAATATATAGTTTGTTTAAGGTTTACTACCCTCCTAGGTAGGTTAGAGCCCTTAACTAGGTTTTGAACCATACTAACCCTAATCTAATCTCAATGTACAATGAACTACGAGTGCCTCGAGAAGAAGAGACAAACAACAAGCAACAATGGGGGGAACTTACTCTACTTCCTTGTGTAATGCTTCTCTTCCTATGGAAACATATTAGATATGGTAGTTTGCTTCTTTGTGGCTTAGACAGTGTTCTAGCTGCAGTACATTTTTTTCAGAGCAGCATACAGTAGAGTTCCATACAGTACAGCAGCGTCAACAGTCCATACAACAGTTATTAGGGTGCACTAGCATTTATGGAGGAGAGAAAGATAGACGTCACATGCATGCTTTTGAGGGTGCACGCACACCAAAAGCATGCATGCGCCATCCTCAGTTAATTCTCTTGGCCTTCTGTTACAATTGATAAATTCATGTGGGCTTCATAATGTCCATTTTTTCTTACCCGGAAAGCACTGCGAAGAAATAGCTTAGCAGAAAACCGTGAATAATACTTTCACGATATGTTCGAACCGACCGACCATATGACCAATATGTTCTTATTTTATTGATTATAATTATGCTTTTGAACTGCTGACAATGAATACAAACCCTTTAATCCGGACAAGTTGATCTCTCTGTTAATTATCAATCCAATATATCTATATATCCAACGACCAAATGACTCTCTGGGTAGTCTTGATAAAAATATTTTATTGCCGACATTGTACTTATGGACCTTTATCTGAGAATATCTTTTCAACATCTCTTACACCTCTCTTCACAATCATATCATTGAGGGGCAACAGTTTTAACCTTTTTCCCTCTCTGTCATTTGTCATCTAAAGTTCTAGAAACTGAGCTCATTATTTTACTATCGAGTTGCATTAACACTCTATTACCTATCATAGTTACCTTTATAAAGCAGTGTTTGAAACTATAAATGTTTCTTTCCATCAATTATGAGATTAGACAGTAAATTCCTGGGTTAATAAATGGATCCTAAATGTTTCCAATATGTCTTCCTTAGAAATAAAATAAATGAATGGCTTTATGCCATTCAAACCAGTGAGAGAACCTCAGAAATAAAATAAATGAATGGCTTTATGCCATTCAAACCAGTGATAGAACTTGTCGTTTAGTAGCAAGGATAAGTAACCAGATAGTAAGTGTACCTGTGATGGAATGGATAGTTGTCATGGGACCTTCAACAATGCCAAACTTGTAGTTGTCATTGATTACCTGCCAGAGAAAACAGAGTGTTTTTGTTTTCTTTTAACATATAGTTCCTCCCCAACAATATGTAATTTTTCTCATATAAATACACCTATACAATGAAAACTGTGATAATTCAGTAAAATATCATTGCAAACCTCAGCCAAGGGAGCCAAGCAGTTAGTAGTACAACTTTCATTTGAAACAATGTTCAAATCAGATTTGTACTGGTGCTCATTAACCCCAACAACAACTTTTTTAGCACCTGCCTGTTAGAAATCAACAATTTTTTTTTTATTATATGGAGTTCAAATTGTAATTTCCATTCACCCTCAAAGTATCACGAAATTCACAATGGTAAATGTGGAAAATACATTTGTTGACACAAATATAAGTTCCAAGCCTGTACAACATACTAAGTACCAGGCAGGTAAGTTGTTCAGAGCTTTTAGATGTTCCATTTTAAGTGTAATTTTAGGTTGTAGGATTTTCTTATGATCATGTGATTTTAGGACAGGAATTTGTTTTGATATTCAAACTCAGGACGTCAAATTTGCAGCGTTCCACCTTATTCTCCGAGTTAACTTGTCATTGATGACCTGCCAGAGAAAAAAGAGTGTTTTTGTTCTCTTTTAACACATAGTTCCTCCCCAGCAATCTGTAATTTTTCTCATATAAATACACCTATACAATGAAAACTGTGATAATTCAGTAAAAATATCATTGCAAACCTTAGCCAAGGGAGCCAAGCAGATAGTAGTACAGCTTGCATTTGAAACAATGTTCAAATCAGATTTGTATTGGTGCTCATTAACCCCAACAACAAACATAGGAGCATCCTTGCTTGGAGCTCAGGTAACAACTTTTTTAGCACCTCCCTCTTAGAAATGAACCAAAAAAAATTATTATATGTAGTTCAAATTGTAATTTCCATTCACCCTCAAAGTATCATGAAATGCACAACGGTAAATGTGGAAAATACATTTGTTGACACAAATATAAGTTCCAAGCCTGTACAACATACTATGTACCAGGCAGGTAAGTTATTCAGAGATTTTAGATGTTCCATTTTAAGTGTAATTTTAGGTTGTAGGATTTTCTTATGATCATGAGATTTTAGGATGAGAATTTGTTTTGATATTCAAACTCAGGACGTCAAATTTGCAGCGTTCCACCTTATTCTCCAAGTTAGCCCTATTTCTGCATGCCATGGTTCAAGCTCTCATTCCAGAAAAATGGACTTTATGGCATTTTGTCTCTTTTTTAACATATAAAGTATATTTGACATATTTTCTTTTATACATTTAACAAAATATTTGACTAGAAATTTGCTAAGAATAGAATGTTCAACAGAGCCTGTTTCTTTTGTGAATAATGATGGTCATATTATTTTTGTTTTCATTGTTTTTCCTTTTTTCAATGTCTACCATAGCATGAAAAAAGTTCTGATGTGCTGTTGTAGCCTTTGTTGCTATTTTAAGTCCAACAGAAACATCTAGAACATGAATTTTGAATGGTTTGTTGTGTGAGTCAATTGTGTTTGCAATCAAATGGCAGGGATACAAATTCTAGACTAAATATGGAAAATACATTTGTTGACACAAATATAAGTTCCAAGCCTGTACAACATACTAAGTACCAGGCAGGTAAGTTGTTCAGAGCTTCTAGATGTTCCATTTTAAGTGTAATTTTAGGTTGTAGTATATTCTTATGATTGTGGATGCAGCAAGCCATGGTGGTTTTATCCACTACACACGTGGACCTCAAGTCCCTTATTACAGATCTCCAATTTCCTACAGCGGAATGAGATGAGAAATGGATGGACGAATACCTGGATGACACTGTAAATCTTTCAGACATTTGCCTTGCATTAAATGTCGAAATTTCAAAGCTTGAATATTTCCAACTTCTTGTTCATTATGCTGTGCATTTGCTGGAATTTTCAGATGGCGTTTGGTCTAACGACAAGCTCTTCCGTGTCAAAGGTTCTCTACAAGAGTTGAAGGAAAAAATGGATTTGAAGGGGAAAAATGGTGCAAAGACCCAAAGGAATAGTAGGATTGAAAATTGCATTGTGATATTACAGCATATGAGCAAAAGCCTTCAGTTTGTTTTGATATTCAAACTCAAAAGCCTTCAATTTGTTTTGATATTCAAACTCAGGACGTCAAATTTGCAGTGTTCCACCTTATTCTTCGAGTTAACTTGTCATTGATGACCCGCCAGAGAAAAAAGAGTTTTTTTGTTCTCTTTTAACACATAGTTCCTCCCCAGCAATCTGTAATTTTTCTCATATAAATACACCTATACAATGAAAACTATGATAATTCAGTAAAAATATCATTGCAAACCTTAGCCAAGGGAGCCAAGCAGATAGTAGTAAAGCTTGCATTTGAAACAATGTTCAAATCAGATTTGTATTGGTGCTCATTAACCCCAACAACAAACATAGGAGCATCCTTGCTTGGAGCTCATATAACAACTTTTTTAGCACCTGCCTATTAGAAATGAACCAAAAAAATTTAGTATATGTAGTTCAAATTGTAATTTCCATTCACCCTCAAAGTATCACGAAATGCACAACGGTAAATGTGGAAAATACATTTGTTGACACAAATATAAGTTCCAAGCCTGTACAACATACTATGTACCAGGCAGGTAAGTTATTCAGAGCTTTTAGATATTCCATTTAAAGTGTAATTTTAGGTTGTAGGATTTTCTTATGATCATGAGATTTTAGGATGAGAATTTGTTTTGATATTCAAACTCAGGACGTCAAATTTGCAGCGTTCCACCTTATTCTCCAAGTTAGCCCTATTTCTGCATGCCATGGTTCAAGCTCTCATTCCAGAAAAATGGACTTTATGGCATTTTATCTCCTTTTTAACATATAGAGTATATTTGACAGATTTTCTTTTATACATTTAACAAAATATTTGACTAGAAATTTCCTAAGAATAGAATGTTCCACAGAGCCTGTTTCTTTTGAGAATAATGATGGTCATATTATTTTTGTTTTCATTGTTTTTCCTTTTTTCAATGTCTACCATAACATGAAAAAGTTCTGATGTGCTGCTGTAGCCTTTGTTGCTATTTTAAGTCCAACAGAAACATCTAGAACATAAATTTTGAATGGTTTGCTGTGTGAGTCAATTGTGTTTGCAATCAAATGGCAGGGATACAAATTCTAGACTAAATATGGAAAATACATTTGTTGACACAAATATAAGTTCCAAGCCTGTACAACATACTAAGTACCAGGCAGGTAAGTTGTTCAGAGCTTCTAGATGTTCCATTTTAAGTGTAATTTTAGGTTGTAGTATATTCTTATGATTGTGGGTGCAGCAAGCCATGGTTGTTTTATCCGCTACACACGCGGACCTCAAGTCCCTTATTACAGATCTCCAATTTCCTATAGCAGAATGAGATGAGAAATGGATGGACGAATACCGGGATGACACTGTGAAGCTTTCAGACATTTGCTTTGCATTAAATGTCGAAATTTCAAAGCTTGAATATTTCCAGCTTCTTGTTCATTATGCTGTGCATTTGCTGGACTTTTCAGATGGCATTTGGTCTAACGACAAGCTCTTCCGTGTCAAAGGTTCTCTCCAAGAGTTGAAGGAAAAAATGGATTCGAAGGGGAAAAATGGTGCAAACACCCAAAGGAATAGTAGGATTGAAAATTGCATTGTGATATTACAGCATATGAGCAAAAGCCTTCAGTTTGGGAAGGTTAAGTCATCGTCAAAGGGTAGTGTTTTCTTGAGAGCGATGTATGGAGTGAAGGTAACAACCATATTTCTTTGTAGTGTGGTGGCTTTTTCTCTCGCTAGGTACTCTAGCCCATTGATTCAATTGCATATTCCTGATCAGTTTTTGTGGTCCACAACATTCATGAGTTTGCGGCGAGGGATTAATGACAAAATCAAGAGATGTTTTGCCAACGGCTGAGATTGAGTTTTGAATGAGCCAGAATTGTTGGATGCAGCGATTGAAAATGTTCACCCTATAGTTGAGAAATTATCTTCTACTGATATTGTCGATGGAACAGAGAAAGTGGAACATATCGGAATTGCTATACAGGAATTAAAACAAAGTGCACAATTGCTTGCCCAGGGGTTAGCTCCTCTCTCTAAACAGGTTAATGACTTCTTTCATGTTATTCTGAGTGGAAGGAATGCATTGCTTGATAGTCTCAGGTTATCCGCAGAAGGCACACCCATCAGAGATGATCAGTCATGAATATATCGGTAAAGCTGACCAGCATGAAATGTTTAGTTTTTATTTTTTAGATTGCTGGAGGGAACTCCAATATCCTTTACTAATGGCAGCAACCATGCTAGAAAGCCGCTCCATGACTGGTGGGGATTGTATGAATATCTGGTCTATTAGTCAGATTGTATGTATGACTCTTGTAACCGTATCACTGCATATAAAAGTCATATTTAAGTCAGTTTATGATCTTGAAAATGTACTTGAACTATCCTAACAGATCCGCTATATTTACATTTAATATTTTTGAATTCGCCTCATTCTCTTACACATGCCGAAAAAATGTTGTTTTCTATTATGCTATCATAGGATTAGCCAACCTGAACCAGCGATCCATGGACGGAGCAAGAGACACAGAAATGGCCCAAGGTTGTTACCAGGTAGATTCACTCTACTCATTGTAGCTATATATAAGCCTAACTACAATGCTCTCCCAACTTGACTTGACAAGAAAGGAAACAGAAATTACAAAAATATCTCTATCCAAGGAATCATTACCCAATATAACAAATAATCATTCCTCAAGAGATGTTCCCTACTTAGCATGTGAATCTCCCATCATAAATGGCTCATAATGTGAGAGGTATCAGTCACAACTTTCATATAATATGTCATAAACTTACATTGGTCAGAAATAGAAGATGTCAAGCATCTATATGGAAGGAATTTTCATAGATCTATAAGTCATCCTGCAAATCTTCAAAACTCATCTGCCCCTCCTCTTAAAAACTCATGTGAGAGGTATCGGTCACAACTTTCATATAATATGTCATAAACTTACATTGGTCAGAAATAGAAGATGCCAAGCATCTATATGGAAGGAATTTTCATAGATCTATAAGTCATCTTGCAAACCTTGAAAACTCATCTGCCCCTTTTTTTAGGAGAACAACTCTGAGCAACCAAACACTGACATTCTGTGTTCACAAGGAAGGTGTTTTCTACCAAGCCTAGCTTCTCTCTCAGAATCTTAACATCCCCTTTGCAAAGAGTTTCATTAGAATGACAACAACCCACATTTAAAGCATTTCTCCACCCCTCTCCTAATTAGAAATACAATTTTGGGTTCTCTACTAATTTTCTCCACACCCATTTACCCTAACAATGGACATAGTGCATGTATATTTATACCTGTGTGTTGGAAATACCATTTTATACTCTAATGTTTATTATTTTTGTTTTATTATTATTACTTGAATTTCTTCTTAACAAGTGGTTATGTTTCTTTTGGTTTTAGTGAAAGTACGGGCTCCAATGTTGGTTCTCTTATTATGGAGTATAATTCATCTTTGAGAATTTTTCAATTATTAAATTAGGTTAGTTAATTGCTTAAAATATTAAATTTATTTCAAAAAGTTTTTGTTACTTTATAGGTTAGACATTGGCTTGAAATATTAAACTTATCTCAAATTTTTTTTGTTACTTTATAGATAAGGCGTGGATTTCTAGGCTCTATGATGAAAATAATGAAGGGAAAATACATGTTAATCTGTTACTTGTGCTCTTTGACGGAAGTTTTGTAATGCATGACTGGAAAATACACGGTGAGAGAAAAATACATATTATGCTAATTGAGGAATGTTTTTCGCTTGTCGAACTTATATTATTGAATTTAACACACTAACACTTTACAACAATGAACTAACAATATTCATGATGAAAATAGCAATATGGAAGATTTATCTGCATAATGAAAAAGGCAATATGGGAGATTCCAATCACGTTCCAAGGCATTTTTTAAAATGTGGATGTGAAAAAAGGTTGTTGTCGAAGGTGCTGTTTTTTTTTTATAACACACTAACACTTTACAACAATGAACTAACAATATTCATGATGAAAATAGCAATATGGAAGATTTATCCCATAATGAAAAAGGCAATATGGGAGATTCCAATCATGTCCAAGGCATTTTTTAAAATGTGGATGTGACAAAAGGTTGTTGTGGAAGGTGTTGTTTGTATATGGGAAATTTCTTTATCATTGTGTATAATCCTAATGTTGATAGATATGTCT
>APFE030857929.1:0-20885 GCA_000404065.3 Pinus taeda
TCTATTTTTAGACATATGGATCATGTCTATGGATTGCAGGTTGTTGTTTATGGATGATTGATCGAGTTGGAAAAAAATAGATGGACTTCTATTTTTTAGACCACAGCAGAGTGACACCACAGCGGAGTGACTGCTCAGTCTAAATATAGAACAGTGAAATATTATTAGCTCATAATAATATTTAGACTATAAACTTTGTCTTATTCTCTTGGAGCACTTCAGGATGAGCTACGGATGTGGTACATGCAGATCCCAGAAGGAAATACGTGGTTACCTATGGGATGACTAATATTTGCATACAGGACTTCAGTTAGAACTCAAGTGAGTTGAGTTTAGTGGACTGGAGGTGCAGTTGATGGAGTTGTGTTCAGTTTAGCTTTGTTAAACTGGTTGTATTTAGTCTAACTGGCAAATAGACTAGAGATGAGTTGGGTGAATTAGTTATTAATTAATTCACAATTTATTAACTCATAATACAACTAATGAATACATCAGTTAACGCAGTTGCATGTCAGTGCATGTTCAGTTTAGCAGGGACAGGTGTTAGAGAATCAGATTGCTATCAGTTGTGACTATAGTTGTGCACTAGATCTTGCACAATCAAGGGATTGAGTATGCCAATGAGTTTGCCCACGTATTTTCCCACATTGTAGCTTGTGCTCACGTGATTTTTCCAAGTAAATACGTGGTTGCCTTGAAATCATCATCAGTTCTTGAGCAGGTATTGAGCAGCGGAGGCAGGCAAGCAGCGGAGGAGATTTGAGCCAGTGATTGATTCAGATCTGAGTTGTATTGTGTGTAACAGAGGTGGAGATACTTGTGAGAAGTATTATGCTGTGTAATGTTACATGACTCAATCATTAATATACAGATAGTTGGGGTTTTTAGCGAGATGCTTTCCCCGGGATACATACTGTGTTAATGTGTGAATGCTCTTGATGTTTTATTGTTATTGATGCTGCTATATTGATGATCAAAGTAGAGGAGCTTATGTATTGTGTATGTTTTCCGCAATAGTACATGATCAGGATAATCTCTGTTGAATATGTGTTAAATTATTCAAAATTTCTACAATTACATGCTCCATATGCAAGTTTTTACCTTTCGCTTTTAAAACCCAAATATCTCCTAGTAGGTACTTACACTAATCTCTTTTCAAAAGAAACAAATGGCTACACTCTCCCTGGAAATGGCACCAAAATGTTGAGCGATAAAAAGGTGTCTTTTAACCCCTATTTACCCTACATTAATTATCAATTTAGGTATGAGTTTTTTTTATCTCAAGAGTGTAGTCAGCCTGAGGTGGTCACTTGTTCAAGGGTAATGCTTGCAGTATAGTGCTTACAAAAGTAAAATTAAATGAATTCTAGAAACAAAATCTAATTGTAAATGCTTTGTAATTAAATCATTCACTCAAGAAACTACAACAATCATCAGTCAAGGATGCAGTAATGATAACTTTTTCCTTTGTGAACTAATGTAAATGAAAATCAATCATAGACAAGATCTCCAATCTAAGAACTTAGATAGTAGTAGTCAATGCTCATTACAGTTGTAGATCTTTCTATTCACACTAGAGAAAATACTGGAAATAACAATTCAATTAGAAGAAAAGAACAACTGAATCTACTGGAAAGATCGAACATCAAAGCTTAATCTACAAAAATGAAATAAGCAACAAGCTTAACAGAAATGTATTGAATAGCAACCTTCACCTAATAAAGAAATTAAACAACAATCTAAACAAGGAACAACAAATCTAAGTAAACCGACAGAAATTGAACAACAAACTTAATTAAGTGAAAACACATAGCGACTATAGAATTAGTAATCTTATTCTAGCATACAAGACATTAACCATAGGTGTAAAGGAATGGAAATTGCAAGTATAATTGAAGAACAGTGAAATGAACAAAAATCGCAATTATACGTAGACTATAGTTAAATGAACAACAATCGCAACTGTAAATGAACATCAATATCAATCTGTAAATGAACAACAATATCAATCTGTAAATAAACAAGAAAATCCGAATTAGACAATGCAATATGGTTTCAGAAGGAACAACATAAAATTTTTTGTTGTGAATAATAATTTTTCTATCCAATTACAATTTCGATATAACATAGAAATTCAAGTAAATGTTCAGAAATGAAAGATTAATGACTAAAGCAAGTTAAGGGAATGCAAAGAAAATCAAACCACACATGACTATAATCGTAAAATAATGATACAAGAAGCAAGTGATCCAATAGGGCCGGGCCCTTAGCCACCAGGGAAGCACTGTTGCGGTTACTCCAGGATCAGAAGATGGAACAACAATGAAGTTAAATATTAATCATAAATGGCAGAGTTACAACAATCGCTCTTCAAAGAGATTCGATGATAAAAGTTATGTTTCCAATAATAAGTTCTACAAATTGACAATAAAATCCGCCCCTTGGGCTACTAGTGCTTCCCCTTTTTATAATGGCCAGGTGGAAGTATAAAAAATACAGATAAGTGGTGAAGCAGTGATCCCTCAGGATCAAAGGATCCTGAGGGATTTGCCATATATTTGATCTCCAACTTATCATTTTGCCTTTTTTCACTGATGCCGCATTTTCTCTACCTTTTCCTCGACCATGTGCTCTGATCTTGATTTCCTCTTCTGGATACAACTTCCTGTCAAAGGGACAACAATTACTTTGGATTTATCTTTTTCTCTTGAATAGTGATTTTCCATTTTCTTCACTTTCTATATAGAAAACGATAATAATTAGTCATTTTGCATCAATCACAAATCTCCTTAATTCCACCACAATTCTTTAATCATATTTCCATCTTAGAGTGTAAATAAGTAATGATTCAAAGGATAAGATGAAGAAATAAGTGGTAAATACATACCTTTCCAATGCTCAACAACAAGATGGATATAGAGGACACAATCAGAGATGGCAAGCCCTTGGATACTATGTATAAGATAGGTGACGGACGTAGGTACTATTCTAGTTCTAGTTTTGATAGAAATTATACTCAACATTGTTATCATCTGTATAGGAGGAGTGATAGGGAATATTTTCCAAATGAATTTAATAAAGAAAAGGAATCTACATTTGATGGAGAAATGAAGAAATCAGAGGATGCAGAGGCATGGTTGCTTGGTATGAGGAAGTTCTTTAGATTGCACGATTATGTAGAGAACATGAAAGCCATAATAGCTACATTAAGTCTCAAAGGTAAAGAAAATATTTGGTGGGAAGATGTGAATAATGTCAGAGGTATTCATGAGGAGGACTTGACTTGGATTGCGTTTGGGAGGCTATTATAAAAGAAGTATCTATTGGAGAGATACTTTGATGACATGGAAAAATTATTTTATGAGATAAAGATGGGATCGATGACAAATGAAGAGTACACTAGCAAGTTCTTGGAGCTATTGAGGTATGTGCCTTACCTCAAGGAGGAGAAGGCCAATATTTCGAGATTTATTAGTGGATTACTGATTACATTCAAAGGCATGATTGATTTAGATGAGCCTAGACCTTTGGAGGAGGCCATCTAGAAGCTAAAGCATTGTTATAAGAAATAAAAGTACAGATATGAGACTAAACCAAATTGGAAAGGTAATGCAAAGAACAAAGGAAAATGGGACAAGAAGCGATAAAAACCCTAGGGTACACGTAATAAAGAGAATGCAACACCATATAATAAGTTTAATGCATCTAACAAAGGTTAGGGATTTTAAACTAAGGAGAAAAATAAGGATGAAGGTTGGAAGCCTTTGCAGTGTTGGACTTGTGGAGTAGAGAACCATAGGAGATATTGTCCACAACATCAGCGTGGCAGACTGCAGATCTAAAGTTCCTAGGAGGCACAAAAAGAGGGAGATATTGGGTAGAGTATTCTCGGGATCTATGTAAAACTAGATAATGGACAGGAATATCACTAGGTGTCTATTATCGAGATGAACAATAAGCATTGTGATCAAGTTGTTTCTATTTTTATTGAACCTATATATAATTATAGTTATGCTAATCCTAACTTGGTGGATAAGTGTGGTTTGAATAAATAATTGCATGCATAGTCTTGGTTAGTGAAGTTGGATACAGGTACCAAGAAGAGAGTTCATCAATGGGTAAGAGATTTTACATTTGATTTGAATGGTATGCCTACCTTAGCACATTTGAATGTATTGTCGTTAGGATCATACAATATGTTATTGGGCATGGATTGGTTGTACCTTCATAGAACCAAGGTGGATTACTATGAAAAATCCATTGAGTGTTTGGATGAAAATGGGGAACAAAGAGTCTTTCGGGGTAAGAAGAAAGAAACATCAATTAGAATGGTGACAATTATGCAGGCCAAGTGTAGTCACAGAAAAGGTTGTGTGTTATTTGTAGTGCACATTTCTAGTGAAAAATGTAAGGAAGTTGAGGATACATATGTTTTGAGAAGGTACCCAGTTCTACATCAGTTTTAGGATGTATTTCTTGCAGATATTACAGAGTTTCCACCTCACAGGGAAGTAGAATTTACTATTGAGTTGGTGCTAGGGGAAGCTATGGCCTCAAAGGCACCTTACAGGATGAGTACACCTGAGTTGGTAGAGTTGAATCTGCAGTTGAAGGAAATGCTTGACATGGGGTACATTAAGCCAAATGTATCACCATGGGGCACACTGATACTGTTAGTGAATTATAAGGATGGTACTCTTAGGTTGTGCATTGATTACAGGCATGTTGTAGCAACTACAACCACCCTCCAAAATTTTGGCCTACACCCAATTTCGGAGCCTCCTTTGAGAGTTTCACTTAATGACTACACACACTTAGGTTCACTCTGTGAGCTTGTGTAAGTCTTCACACCCACCTTGCTTAATCATTTTACCCAAGATTTTTCATGTTGATGTCAATATCATGCTTGTGACCATGTTTTGTTCATGTTCATGGTCCTCGCTTCATGTGTACATGTTGTGTTTGTTATGAAAACATTTTTCAAACTCACACACAGAGTCACATACATTGTCACGCAAGTGTTTTCATGGTAGACCAATGATCAATCACAAGTATCGTGCTTTTTACTCACACCGTTGGTCAATCATGTTGAGCATGTGTGTCTATATGGTTTGAGTCATCTCATTGTCAAGTCATGTAAGTTTGTGTTTGTAAGGTCACATATGCATCTTTTCACTCATTCACATACTTAGTCATTTTGCTGAAGTTCTAATGACTGGACTCCCCTTTGATAGCGAGACCATCACCCCACCATCGACTCAATTGACTGTCACCTAGAACAACACATAAGAACCAAGCAAGCTATTTCAAGTTGCGCCACCCGCATGAAAATAAATCAACTTTCATGATGGTCAAATGGAGAGTTTGACTCGAAGCCACCCTAGGACTGACTCCCCCCAAAAATTACGCAAAGGTTGCAAACCTTTCCTCCTCTGCTGACTAAGAAAATTGTGCAGACAGGCCGGACAGACACCTAGTGCCCATCCCTATCTCCCTCAGAAAATTACGTAATTTTTCTATCCAACCCTCACTACAGTAGACTGACTACTCGCCCAGAAAATTGTGCAATTTTCATGAGCAATTCCTCTATTGCTCAGCAGTCCATTCAACTCAAAAATTGCGTAGAGTTGATTAGTAGGCCAGCCTCCCAGCATCAATGTAGTTTTCCTATCAGTAACACCCAGTAGCCAACTGCTAGTTCCCTCCAAGAATTCCATAGTTTTTTCTGCCAAGATCTAGTAGCCGAATGCCAATTCCCTCCAAGAATTTTGTAGTTGTTGTTACTAGTGACCCAACAGATGACTGCCAGTTCCACTCAGGAATTATGCAGTTTTTGTTGCCAATGACTCTGGAGTTGACTGCCAGTTCCCCTCAAGAATTATTCAGTTTTTTCTGCCAAGCTCGTGCTACCCACTCGTTCTAGAAATTGCATGGATTTTGCCTGCACAACCTTCCCATAGCCTGAACTATTCCTCCCAAAAACTGCACAATTTTGTCCTCTAGTTGAGCCTGACCCTGTGGATAATCATTACTGATCTGGATTTCCCATCTCCATCACCCAGTGACTACTGTGCAATTTTCATCAGCAGTTCTCGGAGCCTCCATCCCAGCTCACAACCTTGTGTCCTCTCCTAGTCACCTGCATCTGAAATGATCATGCATCATGGTAGACTAGGAGGTTTTTGGATTTGATGTTGTCTCCTCATGAGTGACTGCAGATACAGGTGCACAAACAAACATGGTACGATGACAGATGGGATGAACAAAGGGAGCACATGTAGAATGACATGTTCATCAATGGACAAACAAATGATGCATGCAGAAGGATGCGTTCGTGAATGGATGATCATGTGTTTGCAAATAGATGGATGGGCAAGCATGAACTTTTTGAAAATGGATGAACCTGTCAAGCCTTCCAACATACAAGTAAGGAGAAATGTGTGGATGAAACATCAAGCAAACCAATGACCATCAAAGACTCTACGTATGTTGTCATGTGGAGGTGAAGCTGTGACACACCATGAGGACATCCATCACCCAGCAACACTGCAGCTCAACATGCACACCAAGAGTAGCATGAATGTTCTAGCACTGTCATGTTGAGTCATGTTGTCCACATCTCTACTATGGGCCATACTGTCAATCAGTGCAATGTTACATGGAAGTCTAAGAGACCCAATTGTTGTATGAAGAGTCATGTAAAGTCGAAGAGTCATGGAAGTCAAACAGTCATGAGGGTAGTCGAACAACCACAAGGGCCACTTTCACCCTTGGCTATAAAATCCCCCTGATCTGTACATGCAAAGGAATTTTCACCTCAGCTCCTCCCACATAGCCTTGAGAGTCTGTAATCTTTTCTTTAAGGAGTAAGTGGTGGCTCTAGTGCCCCACCCATGGGGTTAGTGATGTATCATGTAACGATTGGAACTTTTTCTTAATTCAGAAGCCTGCTAACAGGCCAACATGTTTTCACACATGTATTTTAACCGTTGTAAGACTAATCTTGAACAATTGCAATGCATGTTTCTTTAACCTGTGTTTAACATGAACTCATTCACTTGTTGTAATACATATATGTTAATGAAAATGTGTTCTATATGTTGTTAACACTATCTCTTATGTGTTGGTTACCTCCTCTGACATCAGAGAAACCTTTCACATAAAATTTCTATAACAACCGCTGCACTGGCGTGGACTCATCCACTGAGTGTTATAGATGTTATCTTCCCTTGTGTGTTGTGACTATCGCATCCATGTGGATTGATATTCTAGAATTTGTGCACGTCTTGTTGTGTTGTGTGTTCCTAATAGAGTTGGGGCTTCCTCCCAACCAACTTGGGACTCACTCCCACCCTCTCCCAATATAGTGAAAGAACCATTCACACAAGTGACACTAGCAATCACCAAGCACATGAAACTCACTTCTTGAAGATAAAGCAGACCACTCTCTTATGATGACAAGCAAGAGTTGAGGCAAATATTTAAGATAATGGAAACTGGGCCATCATACTGGATGGGACTCCCACACCAAAATGTGTGAGGTGTAGTTGGGACTTCATACTGGGGTGATCCCCTAAATGTTGGCGGGTCACATTTCTGACACTAGAAGGAGGGAAGTCAGTTGTATATGGTTGAATGTCCTCTCACACTCACTCATCAACCATCTGGTTAAGGTAGTAACTCACACTCCCTATCACCTACGTGCAACTCTGGAGTTGGTTACTCCTCACCTCCCACAACTGAACACAAAATTCCATATCATCACCTTCGCTCCATCCATCCCATCACCCACCAGTTCACGAAATCAGTAGGAATGATCCCAAGCATACAACATCTTCCATACACATCAAGGAATCCAAAAGCCACTCCCACAGGGGTTGTTGTATCATGAGTGGAAGAAGAAGTTCTTTCCATATTTGAATGTCTAGTAGAATCTATTGAAGATGAAGAGGAACCTCCGGTCTTCCAACAAGGGGAACATGACACTCTTGTGATCTTGGGATCAGACTCCAGTACAGGAGGCAGAGTGGAAGGAAATGGAGGAGGTGGAGGTGGAGACAAACCAACGAACTCAGAGCCGAAACCATCAGATTCTGAAGGAGAGGAGGAGGATGAAGAAGAAGAAGAGATGGCTGACCAAAATATGGAATGGATGACTCAGGGAACATTGGCTCTCCCAAGGGTTTTACACAAGATGCCGAAGCGAGCAGAGAGAATGAACATGAAATTTAACCTTGATAGCACGGTGAAGGCAGAAGACCATTTGGAAAAATTTTGCCTGCAGCTGCAAACCCTTGAGGTATGGTATGATGGAGTATCATGCATATTGTTTCCATGTACCTTGGACGGTCGCGCAGTTGCATGGTATCACAAGCTTCCACCAAACTCCATACAGAACTGGGGTGCATTCAAATGCATGTTCCTTGAAAAGTTTGTTGATGACAAGACCTCAGCTATGTTACTAAAAGAGTTGGGAAGCTTGAAGATGGAGGGGAAATAAAAGATAAGATATTTCAATCAAAGGTTTACATGTGTACTGAAAAAATTTGTAGTGGAAACCAAACCTAATCTAAAATGATCATATGTTAAACTGAAGTATAATTTATTAATGCCAACAATGAGTTAAATGTTAAACTTAAAGTGCTTTAACCGTGAGAATTTCTTGAAAAGGAATCAATTGACGATAGAATTGAAACATAAGTAAGATGAAAACAGAAGTGAAAAGAAACAAAAATATAGCGATACCAGACAACAATATTGATTAGGGAGTTTGTCTCTAATGGAATACGCCTCCAAATCCGCTTTCAAGATGGTCGATCGCTTTATTAGGATTAAATCTGATGAGGTAGATTACACCAAAAATTAACCAAATTGATTGTGCATGCAAGAACTTCTAGTCACTGTCACAAGAAAGCTCTCTGAAATAGCTTTCCAATGCCTCTCATGGTTCCCAATTTCAACTCCCGATGCTCTTGTTACATTGAAAACAAAAACAATTTATATTCTTTAGAATCTGCACACAAAACTCAAAACCACCCTCTCCCTCTTCAAAGCACAAAACTACCTTTATAACCCTCTAGATGCATTCAAACTCCCTCTTGTAGGGTTTAGGAATGAACCAACTGCTCCTTAGGGTTAAATTAGGGTTTATGGTTAAGTTTTAATGTCACATAGTGATGTTCACCATTTAGAAATTAATTCATATCCAAAAATAGAAATAAAAACCCAATTTAGAACTTTGGATAGGCGCAAACTACCAACAGTTTGCTAATCGGGTGGAAAGAGGTGACATCGCATGTGGAAACCATTAAATAACCCACAGTTATAGCTTCAGTGGTTCCGCTTCCAGCTGATGATTTCACTGTGCAGTGAGCTTACGCTTGTTCATATTTCGATAGTTATGGTGTTGCACTAACTTCGCGGTTTCGAAGACCTGTGTTATGGTAAACCCTGATGGTTATGCCCTCACTACTCACATGTACTGCTATGGTCAGACTCTGATGCGGTCAGGTTGACGGTTAGGAGCTGTGGTTAACCTAACAGTTGATCATTAGATCCACTCATATGTACATCGCGGTTTCGATGTGGTTAGGAGTTGCGGTCTATGAAATGTTTATATTGTAATGTTTTTTAATATGTTTATTATATCGTTTGTAATATAGCATGGCCCGAATGGGTTTTGTAGGTTAGGGTTAATAATTTATTTTTAATGTATGATTTAGGTATAGGTTAGGGTTTAGGGTTTGTATTTGTTTTGTACCACAACTTTTTAGGGATAGGACTTAGGTTAGGTTTTAGTCCTTACATCATTTTATTCTAAAAACCAATTTACAACAATTGACAAGAAAACCCTGGTGGAGATGACGACGAACATGTGTTGAAAACCAAATCCTTATGGAAATGACAACAATCACATGTCGACAACCAAATACAAAACCCTATCCTTCGAACACCATGAAAACCATTGACATCATCGAACAACTTGAACCATAAACATCACTATCGAATCTGAAGACACCAGACATTAAATGCTGATGACGAAATTGGCAGAGCTGATAAAATTCAAGACCTTATCGACCAATGATCATTTGAATATCACTTCGATGTTCAACCACTGAAGACTCCACTCATGCTGGACTGACAAGATCCTCTTGGATCCATCCTCTCCACTTGAAATATTTTGGACCACAAAAGTTTGACTAAATAGATAGTAGGTGAGGGTAGAGTGTTATAGCTCCAAATCTC
Source organism: Pinus taeda (assembly GCA_000404065.3). Taxonomy (NCBI): domain Eukaryota; kingdom Viridiplantae; phylum Streptophyta; class Pinopsida; order Pinales; family Pinaceae; genus Pinus; species Pinus taeda. The sequence goes on from APFE030857929.1 coordinate 10,246, forward strand.
ACTCTTATGGCTTGTGATGTTGCACTCATGGCCTAAGGAAACCCCTCCTTCCAGACCTGGTCCAAAATTTAAAAAACAGTATTTTATCTCTTATACGCGACATTGCCCTGAGTTAAACACGTGTATACGCGGGTAGGCATATACCCAACCCGCGTATATGTATTAAAACAATTAAAAAATATAAAACTCCTTAATTTCGGGTAGAGATCGTGGGTTTTACCTACTAATCACTTGTTAGTTCCCGTGGCCCAACTGTTCCCAACCAACTCCCAACTAAAAAACTACTTTGGGAGAGGTATAAAAAGACCTCAAAGGGAAGGCCTAAGGGAGGAGACAAGAGAGAGAAAGGTTATTATACTGAGATTTTTCCCCTGACCAGGTCTGAAGACCCTTGTGCCTTCTGCACTTCCCCCATTTGTATAGGAAACCCTTGTTTCCTTGTGTGTTGATGTTCATCCACTACTTATGACATCATGGAGTAAGTCATGGAAGGAGTTTGCTAAAGGCTTGAGGCTGGACGGATCCGGAAGGAAGCTTTGCTTGGATCCTGCGAAAGGTGACTTAGGTGAAATTATTCCTTTTTTGCATTTTATTTGTCTATAATAAAAGAAACACGTCTTGGTTCCTGATATAAATCCTCTTTATGTTTATGATATTCATGTTGGAATTCATAGGTGAATGGTTGTTTAAAGTTCATAACTAACTACCTTTCTTTATAACATGAAGATGATTTCTTTATAAGTTTTTGTCCATATACTGCTGTGTTCTTTGGAATTGGTTGTTTTGCAATACAAAGGAGCGAAAGGAACTTGAAGAAGGGTTTGGACCCTAAAGGACCTTCTCAAACGTAGGACCTAAGGTGCGCCCCCTCTTACTATAGAATTTGCTTATAATAGCATAATGGCTGTGTGAATGTGTGTTTCTCTGTATAGACAACTTTCAACCTACTATGGTTTCAACCCAAAAGTCCTAGGGGAACATTTCCTGCAATAGGGGGGAAGAAATTTAATCTAGTGGGAAAGTAAAACTCAAATAGATGTAAATCAGAAAGGTAAAGTCACCTCTTCATGGTCTAAGTTTTTAAAAACTCTTAGGAAACAATTTTATCCTTTAGGATACATGAAGGAAGTTGTTATTTATTGGCAGCATTTGAGGCAAGGTAAAGGGAAAAGTGTTCAGGAGTTTTCTCAGGAGTTGTGAAAGAAAGCTTTGGCGCTTGGTACTTCATTAGATACACGTGAAACTTTATTAAAATACATTGGTAGTTACATTCATATTTGCAGCGTACATTATTGGTGTTTAATCTTGATGATTTTGATGAAGTGTGTGTTCAAGCCATACATATTGAATCAGGTGGCAGACCATTCATGTTTTCGCTGCAATCATCCAAAGAGTTGGATATCAAGGATTCCAATGACAAGAAGGGGAAGAACAACTCGAAGAGAAATAAATCAGTGACAGCTCAAAAGGAAAGACTTGCCTTTTCTCATTACCAGAGAATCAGTCATGATAAATATAGGTGTTGGAAACTTCATCTAGAACTTACACCCAAAAATTTCCTTAAGGAGAAGGATGGAAAGAAGCCAATTGGAGTAGTCCAGCAAGATCTAGGTTCTAATTCATGTGATGAAAGGAGGATAACTTCCATAGTTTCGACAGGTAAAACTTCTGACACTTGTTCAAGTTTGAATACTACTGCATCTTCATCAAACATAAATCCTTCAAATGAGGATAAAAGAGTTGAATTATTTAACATAAGGATAACTTCTAAGCACACAAAGATAGATACAATGTTTGATAGTAGATCACAAGCAAATTCAATATCTGAATATTTAGTTAAGAACTTGGGTTTGGAGACACAAAATCATCCAAGACCTTACCCATTAAGATGGATAAATAAATCAACTCATTTAAAATTCACAAAATAGTGTCAATTAATATTTCCATTACAGCTAATTACATTGATGAAGTGGAATTAGATGTGGTTCCAGTAGACAATGTGGAGTTGTCTTAGGAAGTCCTTATCTTTATGATCGTGATGCATTATTTTATATGAGAGAGAATAAATATTAGCTTAAGAAAGATAGGGTTGAATTTATTGTCAAGGCACATCAAAGTAAAAATCACTTGAATTTAGTTGTTTCTAATCATATGAAGCAATTAATAAGTTCAAATAAGAGATTTGTAATAATGTGTGTAAAGGAACAACATAAGAATCAACATAATGTTTGTTCAACTTATGAGTCCAAGTTTAAATATAGTTTGATGAAAGAGGTAGAAACTTCTCTAGTTCTATTTAAATAAACCAAACATATTACTCATAACCAGCGAATACAACATGAATTATAGTTGATGTTGAAAGATCCTCTTCCTAATGTTAGAATGAATCAATTCAGTCCAAGTTTAGAAGTTATAAGTTACAGGGATGCAGGTCAGTATTGGGGAAAGTCAAAGTTAAATTTCTCTTGTATTGTGTCACCATTTCATGTTTCAAACAATTTGGAAGCCTCTTTCCAAGTGGATAGGAAGCCCATTTGTTTTCATATCAAAGCCTTTTATAAAGCAGTGTCAAAGTATCCAATACATCTAAGGGAACTTATGCATTAGGGGAAAGTTCTAATTAATGGAAACATCATTTAATGAATGAAGAAACAATGGTTCAAATAAATCATCCAACATTTCAATAATTTCAACATCAGACTAAGTTGCAACAGTTTTCATATTACAGTTTGATGGGTTTATTGTAGCAAGTTCACTTAGTAATCAATAATCAGGAAAGTATATCAAGTCAAATAGCTGGTATGATGTCAAGAATACCTTTGATTGTCTCTATCATTCCACAATATAGATTTTTAATAAATGTCAATAGTATTGAACAATATCTTATAGAGACTGTTTTAAAAGATGTGTATGAATCACTAATTCATGGTACTTTGTGGAAAGAAGTCGATTGCCATGTTCATAACAAGTTGTTTGACCATCTCCACAAGTTGTGCATACTGCAGATGGATGGAACAATTCACAGATTCAAAATGTGCCATGATCAACATCATCAGGGTCATCACTTTCAGGTGGTTGATCGAACGTAGCTCAAAGTGGAAAGTGAGGGAGCTCTATGTTGAGGGAAATGTTCCCCTAGGGCTTTTTGGGTTGAAACCCTAGCAGACTGAAAGTTTTCTATACAGAGAAACACACATTCACACAGCCATTATGCTATTATAAGCAAATTCCATAGTAAGAGGGGGCGTACCTTAGGTCCTACGTTTGAGAAGGTCCTTTAGGGTCCAAATCTTTCTTCAAGTTCCTTTTTCTCTTTTGTCCTGCCAAAAAACCAATTCCAAAGAACACAATAGTATATGGACAAAGACTTATAAAGAAACCATCTTCATGTTATAAAGAAAGGTAGTTAGTTATGAACTTTAAACAACCATTCACATATGCATTCCAACATGAATATCATAAACATAAAGAAGATTTATATCAGGAACCAAGACGTGTTTCTTTTATTATAGACAAATAAAATGCAAAAAGGAATAATTTCACCTGAGTCACCTTTCACAGGCTCCAAGAAAAGCTTCCTTCCGGATCCATCCAGCCTCAAGCCTTTAGCAAACTCCTTCCATGACTTACTCCATGATGTCATAAGTAGTGGATGAACATCAACACACAAGGAAACAAGGGTTTCCTGTACAAATGGGGGAAGTGCAGAAGGCACAAGGGTCTTCAAACCTGGTCAGGGGAAAAATCTCAGCATAATAACCTTTTTCTCTCTTCTCTCCTCCCTTAGGCCTTCCCTTTGAGGTATTTTTATACCTCTCCCAAAGTAGTTTTTTAGTTGGGAGTTGGTTGGGAACAGTTGGGCCATGGGTACTAATAGGTTATCAGCAGGTAAAACCCACGATCTCCGCCCGAAATTAAGGATTTTTATATTTTTTTAATTGTTTTAATACATATACACGGGTTGGGTACATGCCTACCTGCGTATACACACGTTTAACTCGGGGCAATGTCACGTATAAGGGATAAAACATTGTTTTTTAAATTTTGGACTAGGTCCGGAAGGAGGGGTTTCCCTAGGCAATGAGTGCAACATCACAAACTATAAGAGTGAGATTTGGAGCTATAACACCCCCATTCTAAGTGTAGCTAACTTAATTTTCATTTTATCATCAAAAATGTTCTGAATATGACAATACACTTCTAACTACTTAATCCAGTTATCTAACTTTTTAGGATTCATTTCTCCATCATAAATAGGTAACTCAAATTTTACATCAAGTTTCAAAAGAGATGTTTCCTTAGGTTTCTTTTCTATTTTAGATTTTGAACTACAAGGAGAAGAAGAAGAATATGATGATGGAGATGATGAAGGTGAAGGAGGTTTATCAGCCTTGCCTTTACCTTTGTCCTTCTTCAATGCCTTTGAAGAAGAAGTTGCATCTCTTGCCTTCTTATCTTCGTAAAGTTCTCCCAACATATCCTGCATAATCAAGAATGCTTGTTGAAACTATTCCTCACTCATCTTAGTTTCAGGGGCTTCACCTGCATTAGATCTTGTCATGGTCGTCTTATGAGCGACTCTTTGCTTTCCAATCCCTAGATTAATCTCCTTGAGGGTTCCTTCTCCATGTTTCGACTTTGACTTGGTTAACATTCACTGGAAAATTCTACAAATGCAACGTTCTCTGATACCAAATTATATAATCTGATATGATCATATGTTAAACTGAAGTAGAATTGATTAATGCCAACAGTGAACTAAATGTTAAACTTAAAGTGCTTTGACTGTGAGAATTTCTTGAAAAGGAACGAATTGATGATAGAATTGAAACATAAGTAAGATACGAATAGAAGTGAAAATAAGCAAAAACAAAGCGATACTTGATAACAAGATTGATTACGAAGTTCATTCCTGATGGACTACGTTTCCGGGTCCGCTTTCAAGATGGGAGACCGCTTTACTAAGATTGAATCCGAGGAGGTCGATTACACAACAAATTAACTAGGTTGATTGTGTAAATAGGCACTTCTAGTCACTATCAAAAGAAAGCTCTCTAACATAGATTTCCAATGTCTGTCATGGTTCCCAATTCTGACTCCTAATGCTCCTATTAGACTAAAAACAAAAACAATCTATATTCTCTAGAATCTGCACACAAAACTCAAAACCACCCTCTCCCTCTTCAAAGCACCAAACCACCCTTATAACCCTCTAGATTGCATTCAAGATCCCTCTTGTAGAGTTTACGAATGAACTAGCTGCTCCTTAGGGTTAAAATAGGGTTGATGGTTAAGTTTTAATGTCACATAGTGACATTCACCATTTAGAAATTAATTGATATCCAAAAATACAAATAAAAAGCCAATTTAGAACTTTGGATAGGTGCAAACTGCCAACGGTTTGCTAACCAAGTAGAAAGAGGTGAGAACACATGTGAACATCATTCAATATCTCGCAAATAGCTCTGGCGGTTCCACTGCCAGTTGGAGGTTTCACTATGTGGTGAGATTACACTTGTTCATATGCTGACGGTTATGGTGTTGCACTAACTTTGCGGTTCCAAAGACATATGTTATGGTAAACCCTGATGGTTATACCTTGGATACCCACATGTACCATTGCGGTCAGACTCCAATGCGGTCAAGATAATGGTTAGGAGCTACGATTAACCTAAAGGTTGATTATTATATCCGCTCACATGTACATCACGGTTCCGATGCGGTTAGGAGTTGCAGTCTATGCAATTTTTACATTGTAATTTTTTTAATATATTTATTATATGGTTTGTAATATAATATGGCCTGAATGGGTTTTGTAGGTTAGGGTTAATGCTTTATTTTTAATGTATGGTTTAAGTATAGGTTAGGGTTTATGGTTTGTATTTGTTTTGTACCATAGCTTTTTAGGGCTAGGACTTAGGTTTAGGTTTTAGTCTTTACATCATTTTCTTTCTAAAAACCCATTTACAACAAATTGTCACAAAGTGACATTCAATCTCACATGACCATAACCATGGACCAAAATTGACAAGAAAACCATGGTTGAGCTGAGGATGAACATGAGTCAAAAGCAAAACCTTGGTGGTACTGATGACAATCACATATCGACAACCAAGTACAAAACCCTATCCTTTGAACACCATGAAAACCATTGACATCACCGAACAAACTAAACCATCAACATCACTATCGAAGCTAAAGACACCAGACACTGAATGCTGACAATGAAATTGGTAAGCTGATAAATTTCAAGACCTCATCAACCAATGATCATTTGACGATCACTTTGATGTTGAACAACTAAAGACTCTAGTTATGCTAGACTGACAAGATCCTCCTGGATCAAAACCTCATGACTCCATCAATTTTGATTACTACACGTCTAAACTGCCAACCAACATTGCACAGTTTGTCAAGCGAGGTGTGAAACCAACACTCTTGGAAAACCTTGAAGAGGCTATTGCTATTGAGAAATACTTGCACACGATTGGAGTCGTCAAGGATGATGAACCAACAAAGGACTCCAAAGACATGAGCAGGAAGTGCCAAGAGATGGCGAACAAGGGTAGAGACAAGGAAGCAAAGGATATTGAAACCTTCACTTACCTCATCAAGAACCTGACAACAGAAGTGTCCAAGCTTAAATAATGAAAAACCAGACACATTTGCATGTAGCCATCCGCTTAGACAAAGACAAGGAATCATCTCATCAAGCAATGGCCAATACACTCACCCTAAGAACTTTTGGTCGGACTAGAAGTGAATCGAAAACTCGATATAGAGTCATATATTCGGTGCAGAGAGAAATATGCACGAGCAGCAAGAAGATACTGATAATGACAAAGGTATTGCTTCTAATGAAGCATCACGTTCTAGGCATGTGGTGAACGCATATCAGTGCTTGCAAGTAATGCCAAAGATGAACACCAAGAAGCAACCCCCAAAGAAAAATGACTGTTACAATATCAGGAGTAAAGGGGCTCCCTCTACACTTGGGTAAGTACAAGAAAAGATGAAATTGCTAATAAAGAATGTTTATCCACCGGCCGCCCTAAAGAAGAAAACAAAAAACAAGTCTGGGAAGATAGCGGAGGACAAGAGTATGTCCATGAGAAACAAATTGTAGAACACTCGCTAGACAACATGAACATTAGTTTTTCCCTAGACACCTCAGTGTGTCTACCACCTTTGGACTACAACATTGTATATGACATGAAGAAGACTTGGGTGAACATCAGTTTCTTCGATTTATCTAAGATCTAGAGTCAGCGAGACATCCTATTGCACACATTGGGACATAAAGCAATGGACAATGCAACCTCTACCAGCAAGGGAACAAACACACTTCCTAGATCCCTTTTTATTGTGCTTAACGCACTCCAAATGGAAGAAGAAAACTCAAGTTGCCCTCCATTCCTAATATCATTTGATATTTTAACTACAACGTTCACAACTGCTTGCTTGATTCTAGTGTGACACCCCACGTCATGCCACTCTCCATTTCTAAAAAGATAAATGCATAATGGAGTGAGACATCCACACGAATCATCCAACTTGATTGAACATCAGTACCAGCCATTGGTGAACTTCAAGACATGATGATTTGACTATCTCATAAAGATCAAGTCTACCAATGCATCAATATTGTCATTGTGGACATACCAGAAGCACATGATCTATTACTCAGCAAAGACTGGTCCAAAAAATTTGAATGAATATTTTGCTGCAGACTTGTCTCATATGTGGCTTCCGTACAAGGGAAAATGCAACCAAATTTGAGTGTTCTCCGATAGTTATATGAAGCATAGTGCCACTCCCTTTAATGGAAAGAATGAATAGTTGGCCTTCATAGAACTCATGTTTGGCAACTGCCTCCTGAAAACAACATTGGGGTGTTATCTTGCATGGCCAGCTCTAACCCCACCAGACACATAGTTGGGACTCCTTCCTTGCCCAACTGATGGTAATGAAACATGTACAGTACATTGTACCATTAGTAGCAGTAGTAGTAGAAATAGTAGTAGCAGTAGTACTAGCATGTTAAACGGTCCATGTAAAGATAAGTTGTGGACCATGTACTTTGACAAATCAAAGACACGGGACGGCTCAGGAGCCGGGTGTGTCTTGATCGACCCATACAACAAAAAGCATCTGGTTTCAAGTCACTTGGAGTTCGAGTGCATGAACAATGTTGTTGAATATGAAGCACTCGTGTTGGGATTGTAGAAAGCCATTAGCCTCAATGTGGTCATGCTCAAAGTGGTAGGTGATTAAGAGATAGTGGTATGAAAGTTACGTAACACCATTCACTGTTTATCACCACATCCCAAAAGTTACCAGCAAGAGGTATGGTGAGTGATCTCTAACTTCAAAGCATTTAACATCACTGCTATACCACGTACATGTAATGCAACTACCAATGCTCTGGCAAACTCAGCTTCATGAATGTCACTGATTAGGGATAGATTTACTATTGAAATATTGTACAAACCATCTATCCCAGATAACGTAACTAATTTACGCGTGTTTAATGATGACCAACAGATACTGCATTTCATGGCCAACACTGATGTCTTTAAAGATGCAATGATAAATGATGATGAGCATGAGCACTCTATGCAAGCAGAAGTTGGAAACAAGAAAGGCCACCTTATCACAAAAGGTGTGGAAACATTGGAAAAGCTTTATGACTTGCAAGAACCGTTTCAAGGGCCAAGGAACATCAAGACCCACAGTTCCACCATGATGCATGAACTGATCAACCTGGGAAGAGAAGAAGATATGAAGTCGTCAATCTTGGTACATGTTGCACACAGTAAGAGCGACAAGCCTTTGTCTGCTTGTTCAAATAGTATCGAGATGTGTTCACGTGGATGTATGATGATCTGAAAACTTATGACATGCGGATCATCCAAAACATCATTCCAACCAAAGAAGGGGTCAAGCCATATCATCAAAATCTAAGAAAATTACATTCGTGAATTGAACCCCTCATATAGAAAGAGCTCACTAGGCTGTTGGATGCATGGATCATATACAAAGTTCAGCATTCCATGTGGGTTTCAAACCTTGTTCCTGTATGCAAGAAGTCTTGGGAAATTTTCTTGTGTGTTGATTTCCAGAAACCACACCTCAAAGACAACTACCCCATGTCGTCAATGGACCACATTCAACAAACAATATATGGGGCACAAGTGTTTTCCCTTCTCGACGGTTTTTCAGGATACAATCAAGTTCTTCTAGCAGAACCTAACAGAATCAAGACAACCTTCCATACCAAGTGGGGTGCATTCTCTTACAGATGAATGCCAATTGGGATTATAATGCAGGCGTAACCTTCCAGCATGCCATTAACATCACTTTTCACAGACTCATCAGAAAAAGTGTAGTGGTATAGCTTGATGATGTGACTGTGTTCTCAAGAAGACGACAGGACCACATATGACATCTGAAGGAAATTTTTGAGCGATGTCGGAGATACGGGATTTTGTTGAATCCCAAAAAGAGCGTATTCGTAGTGTCTGAGGGGAACCTTCTCGGACACATTGTTGTCAAAAGTGGGATCAAGGTGGATCCAGACAGGGTCCAGACTATTACACAGATCACTGACCCAGCTAATAAGAAATCTATGCAGTCCTTCTTGGGCAAGATAAACTTCCCTCGAGAGTTCATCTCGGATTATGTGAAGATAGTCAAGCCCATGCAAGACAAGATCAAGAAAGATATAATCTACAGCTAGGGTAAGAGGGAAAATTATGCATTCACCCGGATTGAGAAGGCCAATGCAGAAGTGCCTACACTCTAGAGCCCAAACTTCAAGGAATATTTCTTGTTATACACCTTCGCCTCTGATAATTCACTTGCTGCATTACTCATTCAGAAGGATGAAATGAATGATGAACTCCCCACCTCCTTCATGAGCGCAAGCATGCAGGGACCAAAATTCAATTACCCTGCCATTGATAAGCAAGCATATGCAATTTAAAAGGCTACGAAAAACTTCAAGCCCTACTTGTCGAACAACCACTGTGTAGTCTTTGTCCCCCACCCAATAGTCCACACATTGCTTGTACAACAAGAGCTGGGTGAATGACATGCGATCTGGATGATAGGATTGCAAGAGTATAATATTGAAATCTAGTCAGTTCATATGATCAAAGTACATAGGCTCTATAGACTTGTGGCTAAAGTGGTACACGCACCAAAGAGTGAAGAAGAGCTCATCGGCTGGGAGCAGGAAATTGAGATGTATGATGTAAGGCGAACAACACCCACTGAAGATGGAACCTCTTGGTATGCAAATGTGTGCAAGTAACTTGAGCATGAAATTGTATCCTCTCACTTTTCCATCAGATAGAAGAGGGCGTTGTGCCTCAAAGCCTTAACATATCAGTCAGTGCACGAAGTGCTTTACAAAAAGCACACTAACAAAGTTTTGCTCAGGTGCTTGGAGGCACATTGTCATGCGGAAAGAGTTATTTTTGCTGACAAAACTAACCTCCCTAGGAGCCTAAGACTCTCTAGTGACAAACAAGACAATTAAGAGCAATCCTTCTCTAAAAATGCATTATCATACGAGAAACCAAGTGTTTTTCGATCCTACCTGAAGTCCAACGTTGTTGTAGTAGTCTAGCCTCGTC
>APFE030857929.1:46237-93137 GCA_000404065.3 Pinus taeda
CAAATCAAAGGAAATTTACCTAAAAGTAAATCTAAGAGGCAAAAGCCTACTAAGATGATTCCAGGATGTTTTACTTGGAAACAATAAAACCAAGGACTAGTTCATGCAGAATCATAAACTAATCAAAACAAAAAAAATATCAAACTCTTTTTGTTCTTTTCTTAAGAATGAAATTCACAACTTAAATCAACAAGCTATTTTGAAATTTCGCAAAGAGACAACACAAAGGTAGGTTGCTCACACAGGTAGACTTTACGACTAGTCCAGCTCCTAAGAAGACTGACAAAACCAGAGAGATCTAAGGTTCCACAAATTCTAAAGTCAAAGTCACTACAGGACCAATGCAAAAATCAAACCCTAAGGCTAAAACTTCAATGAATTTCACTAAAACTCTTGATACTAATGGGACAAGTGCAGGTGAAGATTTTTGACAGACAACCAGTGGATCTGGGCAGTAAAGACTAATGAAAACAAAATATAAAGGGAAAAAATGGATAAAATTGAAATTTTCTCAATTTTGACAGGGTACGCAGGCAGCTTGTTTGACCAGGTGCGTCCACGCTCTGTGTACAAAGATACAGTGCGTACAGGTACGCACTGTGTCTAACTTAGAGGGTGCGTACTACTGAAAAATTAAGAAAAACTAAATTCTAACTCAACTCTAAGCTAACCCACCCAAAAACACAGTCAAGCAATCAAAAAACAAAAGGAAAAAGACTCTTTTCAGATCAAAGTAATACTCAAAGGAAAAATCAATCACATCAATGGATTCCCCAGTGGAGTCGCCAATTTGTCATGCGGAAAGAGTTATTTTTGCTGACAAAACTAACCTTCCTAGGAGTCTAAGACTCTCTAGTGACAAACAAGACAATTAAGAGCAATCCTTTTCTAAACATACATTATTCTATGAGAAACCAAGTTTTTTTCAATCCTACCTCAAGTCCAACGCTTGTTGCAGCAGTCCAGCCTCGTCGATCCAGATGACCTCCTCCTTCACTTTGAAACCTGCATACACTAACAATCAAACGATTACATATCACCTGAATATTCCATAAAACAAAGCATATTCAACATATAGACCTAGGAGTATATGAAACAATTCATTAAAAACAAATCATTGAGAAGAATGGATTTATTTGTATTAAGGAAACAAAAAAGAAACCATTACAACCTGAGCCTTGGTGTTGTGCAAGTTCCTCCCAGGGTCCAGCAAGAGTTTTCCTCTACTTTGACAAGCTCACCCACTTCCAAATGAAACAAGAAGGGATGGTAATCTCTCCTCACAAGCTTACAATGGAAGTCCTAATTCCAGCAGCATCTACCCTTTGGAATGTTCAGCTTTCAACCTCCCCTCCTCTGGCCCAAGGCCTGTATTTATAGTGTTCTAGAGGAAGTTATTCAGTTCCAACATCAATGGGATACTCCTTCTTTTGGATGGGGTAGCTCCTCTCTTGATGGGATAAGTTCCTCTATCATAGGGATGCATGAACCATCTGGAGGCGCTCAATACACGTCAAACACTCTTCTAGAAAGCTCTAGAAATGACCACAAATAACTTTTTTAAGATGAAACTCGCGCCTTTTGACCTTTACAGGAGTACGCACCCATCCCTTGACTTACAGAGCGTACAAGTACGCAGGTACAATGAGCTTGGGATGCGTACACGCAGGCAAGGTAGAGAGAACCTGCGTACCCAGAGATAAACATGATTTTTAATGACTTTCTCTCTTTTTTGAAGTTTGACATGGAGAGCAGAGGTATTAGGCTTGACAAGGAGGATAATATGACTATTGATGGAGCCATATTAACTGCAGATAGTCATGGTGACAATTTTTAGTGTAACACACATGAATCAAAGAAGGTACTTCAAGATATACATGATGAACCTACCAGGGGTCACTTTACAAGAAACACCACCGCACACAAAGTTATACAAGCTAATCTCTACTGGCCCACATTATTCAAGGATGCACATGCTTATGCCGTATGTGGCCGGTCTGTCAGCAATGCGCCGACAAAACACGAAGATCAATAGCCCCATTACACCCTGTGGTATTGACCGAACCATTCCAACAATGGGGCTTGGACATCATTAGGGAAATCTTCCCACATTCGTCAAAGCAACACTGCTACATTCTAACAACAACTGATTACTTCACGCATTGGATAGAAGCAGTTCTGCTCAAAGAACTGAACGACCAGGAGATCATAAGCTTCCTCCAATAGAACATCATCTCACACTTTGAGGTTCTAATATTACTTGTTTTTTATAATGAAACGTACTCTTCATCATTGAAACTCTATGACTTTTCATTATAGAATGGTATTGTGAGAAAAAATTCATCCAACTATTACCTACAAGGAAATGGTCTCGCAGAATCCACAAATAAAAACCTCAACTGCATAATAAAAGAGACTGTTTTCTTTGAGTAGCGCAACTAGCATGCCACCCTGACAAGTGAATTATGGGCTAACTGTGTAACACCCAAACCGTATATGAATACCTCACCATAATTCCTAGTCTATGGTAAAGAAGCCATCCTTCCACCCAATATCTACTTGTCTTCACTTCAGCTTTACCAAGAATCCCAAGGTAAGCCTTTCCATCTAGTTCATCGTAGGATGGATGCTCTCCATAAGCTTCAGGAAGAAAGGATGAAATCAAAATAAAAATTTAGACTCCACAAAAACTGTTCAAGAGATGGTTTGATAAGAAGTCTACAGGGAAAGTGAACTTCATTGTTGGTGACTTGGTTTTGAAATGGGATAAGTTCCATGAAGACAAAGGGAAACATATGAAGTTTGAGTCCCTGTGGATTGGTCCATAAACAATCCAGGAGAAGCTTGGTCCACACACATACCATGTGCAATCACATGACAGGAAAATTGACAACCTTCATGTCAACGACCAAGATATCAAGCACTACTTCCAATAGGCTGGCCCACACCTCATGCCATGTACATAGTCTGCTTGCTGCTTGTTGTTTTCATCTTGTTTTCCTTGCTTACTATCTTTGTTTTTATTTTGTTTTTTCTGCTTACTATTTTTTTTGCATTTGTTTTGTTTGCTTGATACCTTATTATTTTTGTTTCTAGAAATAGTTGCTGCCAACTACTATGTTATAGCTTTTGAATAGAGTATGTGGCTGAGATTTGAAGAGACTTGTGACACTGCTGCACTTGGCCAGTCTTTTGTCCATCTTCTCTATGCTTGGTTATAACCTTCAGCCGATGAAGTCTTGATGGAAAATAGGAGCCATCTGCAAGGGACATTTTGGTCCAACCAAGAACCTGTGTCCACACTGGGAAGCCCCATGCCTGTACTCAGCCATCTGCTCTGTGTGTTCAAGCCCATCCAACTGGTAGAAATGAAGAAGGGGAAAATATAAATAACTAAACATATGTCAAAGGTCTTACATGCTTCTCTGAAGGAACAACCTCTTCTTCTCTCAATATGTTAGGATCCCTTTTCTGCCCCAAAAATAAATAAGTGCCTATGCATAGTCCTCTTCAAAAATACAAAAGAGAAACAAGAGAAGGGCTTCCTATGAAGAGAGGTGAAGCATGCAAATCCATCAGGGTACTGACTAGGCTCGCTAGAAATGGAGCAATGTGTGTGTTCTTGTGTGACTCCACTGGGGTAGTGTCTAGGCTTGCTAGTAGTGGAGAAACACTAGAGATGAGAAATTATACTTTGAAAATATACAACTCATGAACTAAACTACCCTTCTCAAATTCAAAACACTGTGATCAAGCTAAACTTTTGATTGTGTTTGACTTAGTTGGAAAAAGGTGAACCATGTTTGTCCATGGGGTAAGTGGGAAAGTTGAAGTAACCCACACAATGATTCAATACTCCCAAAATACCAAGGCCTTGTGCTAGCAATGAACCAAAATAGAGAAGTTGGTGTTCTACTAGTGTGTCACCAAGTGTTGTAGGGGCTACAACCACCCTCCAAAATTTTGGCTTGCACCTAATTTCGGAGCCTCCTTTGATATTTTCACTTTATGAATGCACACACTCGGGTTTACTCCGTGAGCCTATGTGAGTCTTCACACCCACCTTGCTTGATTATTTTACCCAAGCTTTTGCATGTTGATGTTAATGTCATGCTTGTGACCATGTTCTGGTCATGCTCAAGGTCCTCGCTTCATGTGTACATGTTGTGTTCCCTATGAAAACATCTATCGCACTCACACACGGAGTCACATACACTATCGCACAAGTGTCGTCACAATCGACCAATGATCAATCATAAGTATCATGCTCTTTGCTCACAATGTTAGTCAGTCATGTTGAGAATGTGTGTTTGGATGGTTTGGGTCATCTCGTTGTCAAGTAATGTAAGTGTGTGTTTGCAAGATCACATATGCATCTTTTCACCCATTCACACATAGTCATTTTGCTGAAGTTTTGACAACCAGACTCCCCTATGATAGCTAGACCATCACCCTGCCATCAACTCGATTGACTGTCACACAAAACAGCACAGAAGCACCAAGAAATCTATTTCAAGTTGCGCTACCCGCAAGCAAACTAATCAACCTTCATGCTGGTCAACTAGAGAGTTTGACTCAGTAGAGACCCTGGGACTAAACCCCCCCAAACATTGTGCAGAAGATGCAAACCTTGCCCACTCCATTGACTAAGAAAATTATACAGATAGGCTGGATAGACACCTAGTGCCCATCCGTATCTCCCTCAAAAAGTTGCACAATTTTTCCAAACAACCCTCCCAACAGTCGACCGACTGCTCACCCATAAATTGCACTATTTTCATGAGCAAGTTCTCTATTTCCCAACAATTCGCTCAGCTTAGAAACTGTGTAGAGGTGATTAGTAGGCCAACCTCCTAGTATCAATGTAGTTTTTCTTGCTAGCAACGCCCGACAACTGATTGCTAGTTCCTTCCAGGAATTGCACAGTTATTACTTCCAAGCTCTAGTAGCCGACTCCCAGTTCCCTCCAGGAATTTTGCAGTTTTTGCTTCTAATGACCCAGCAGCTAACTGCCAGTTCCCCTTAGGAATTGCACAATTTTTCTGCTAGTGACTCAATAACTGACTACCAGTTCCCCTCAGGAATTGTGCAGTTTTTGCTACCAAGCTCCCGGTTCCCGCTCATCTCAAAAATTGCGTAAATTTTTCCTACCTAGCTTTCCCACAGCCATGACTGTTCCTCCAAAAAACTACACAGTTTTGTCCTCCAGCTGAACCTGAGCCTGCGGAAAGTCACTGTCAATATAGATTGACCATATCCATCACCTAGTGATTGTTGTGCAGTTTTCATTAGCAGTGCCTAGAGCCTCCATCCCAGCTCGCAAACTTGTCTCCTCTCTCGGTCACCTGCATCCAAAACGATCACGCATCATGGTAGACTAGGAGGTCTTTTTATTTGATGTCATCTCGTAATGAGTGACTACAAATATAGGTACAAAAAAAAACATGGCACGATGATGGATGGGATGAATGAAGGGAGCACATATAGAAGTACATGTTCACCAATAGACGGACAAACAATGCATCCAAAGAGACGTGGTTGCAAACGGATGATCATGTGTTCGTGGATGAATGAATGAGCAGACATGCACTTTTTGCAAATGGATGAACCTGTCAAGCCTTCCAACATACAAGCAAGGAGAAATGTGTGAATGCAACATCAAGAAAACCAACGACCATCAAAGACTCCGTGCATGACTTTGTGCATGTTGCCATGCAGAGGCGAAGCTGTGACACACCATGAGGACATCCATCACCCAGTAACACCACAACTCGACATGCAGACCAACAACATCACGAATGTTCGAGCACTATCATTTCGAGTCATGTCATGGGTCATGGTGTCCAAATCTCTACTATGGGCCATACTGTTAATCAATGTAATGTAACATGGAAGTCCAAGAGACCCACTTTTTGTATGAAGAGTCATGTAAGGTCGAAGAGTCATGGAAGTCAAACAATCATGAGGCTAGTCGAACAACAATAAGGGTGAGTTTCACCCTTGACTATAAAAACCCCCTCCTTTGTACATACAAAGGACTTTTCACCTCAGATCCTACCACATAGCCTTGAGAGTTTGTAATATTTTATTTGAGGAGTAAGTAGTGGTTCCAACTCCTCACCCATAGGGTTAGTGGCCTATGTTGTAACGATGTGTCTTGGAACTTTTGCTTAATTTAGAAGCCTCCTAACAGGGCAACACATTTTCACACATGTATTGTAATTGTTGTAAGATTAATCTTAAACACTTGTAATGCATGTTGATTTAACCTATGTTTAACACTTGAAATCATTCACTTATTGTAATACATATATGTTAATGAAAATGTGTTATATACGCTGTTAACATTGTCTCGCCCATGTTGGTTAACTACCTGGACATCAGACAAACCTTTCACATAAACTTTCTATAACAATCATTGCACTTGTGCGGACTCATCTGCTAAGTGCTATACATGTTATCTTCCCTTGGGTGTTGTGACTACCACATCTGTGTGGACTAGTCTTCCGGAAGCTGTGCATGTCCTGGTGTCTTTTGTGTTCCTAACAGAGTTGGGGCTTCCTCGAAACCAACTTGGGACTCACTCCCAGCCTCTCCCTCTACAGTGAAAGAACCATTGACACAAGTGACACTAGCAATCACCAGGCACACGAACCTCACTTCTCGAAGAAAAAGCAAGGCACTCTCCTGTGCTGACAAGCAAGAGTTGAGGAAAATATTTAAGATAATGGAAACTAGGCCATTATACCGGATGGGACTCCCACACCAAATGGTGTGAGGTCTAGTTGGGACTTCATATCGAGGTGATCCCTTGAATGTTGGCAAGTCCAGCACCGTCACCAAGGAAGTTGAAAAAAGTGGCCATCAAGAAAAGTTATCCGTTATCGATGATTTATGACTTTTTTGATCAGTTGGAGGGATCAACAATGTTCTCAAAGATTGATCTGAGATTCGATATCATCTGGTACACATTAAAGAAAAGGACATCTACAAGACAACTTTCTGGACTCGGTATGGGCATTATGAGTTTGTTGTAGGTCCATTTGGTTTAACTAATGCTCAAACTACCTTTATGTGCTTGATGAATAGTGTGTTGCATCCTTATTTGGACAAGTATGTTATTGTGTTCATTGATGATATATTGGTATATTCAAAAAATGAACAAGAGCATGTCGAGCATTTAGAAGCAATGTTGATTTCATTGAGAGAGTACCAGTTGTATGCTAAGCTCAACAAGTGCATTTTCTTTCAGACTAAGGTACACTATTTGGGACATGTAGTTTCCAAGGATGGCATAACTGGTGGGCCCCAATATTGCAGCAATAATGCTACAACTCGGGTGACTCTCTTCTTTAATTTTATCAACCCGGTAGTTCGTAACAAACTTGGAAGCGACGGTGTTGTATGCACAATTACTAGCTCTTGCTGCGGCTGTCACTTGGTCAGCTAGCACAAGTACGCTAGGAGCTTAAGCTAACTTTTGTGAGCTCTAAGAAGAAGCTTTTTAACTGATGGATGAAAGCTAACTCAAAGGAGGCTAATCTACTTGTAGAAAGAAACTGAAAAGCTGAAAGGAAATGCAAACCCTAGAAAACCCTAATTTTACCAGCTAACCCTACTAATGCATGAAAAAAGATGAAAGCTACTGAAAAAGATGCCATTGATTCTTGGAAAGGTAAAGTGCATGTGCTTTAACTATTTTTGACTGTGCAAAGGTGGATTGGCAAAAGGAAATGCTTGAAGGAGGTTGGGAAGGTTAGAAGAGGGTCTAAGGGGTCCCTAGCACCCTTCCAGAGAGTTTCACAGTGATCAGATCTCAAGAAATTTCTTTCGTGAGCTTCTACAGGAAGTTCGCAGGGGTTCTACAGGATGTTCTGTAATTTTCTACAGGATGTTCCAAAAAGAGGATTTTGGAGGGTTGATGGAGGAAAAATGGTGGGAGAGTGGAAATGGAGGTTGGATAATGATGTCAAGGGGTCTAGGACCTAGTGGATGAGGCTAAGGAGCGATTGGATTTGTTTGAGGGTGGAGGAAGCGATGATGCACAAGAATGTAGAAATTAGGGCAAGGTGGGAAAAGTATGGAAAATGAAGGGTAGGAATCATGGACTAAGGGTTGGATTAGATTATCTAATGGAGGAAAGGTAGATAGAGAGGTAATACAGGTTCTCTGCAAGTTATTTTTCAAACTGAACAAACAAAGACTCGGAAAATCAAGGACCTAGCTACTTTAACCTAATCTGAATAACAACAAAGAAAATGAACAATAGTCTATCATGTGAAATAGCTATGCAAACTAAGCAATCATGAACCTGAGCATGTAACCACAACTAATATCAACTTCTTCAAACAAGAATCTAACACTAATAATTGCATGATGAAGCAAAGACAGTGTTTTTGGTGGCAGCAAGGACGCCTTGGTCCCAACTCATGGTCCCACTGAGGGAGAGGTGAGATCAGAGGTTCTTGATAGCCTTTTTCTGAAGATCTTCTCTGTTATTAACCTATCAAATCAATCTAAACATGAAAATCCTTTTTAATCATCAAAAGAAACCTAAATAACAAAACAAGATTTAAATTTAAATAACATATTTTATTCTAAGAATGCAGCAAAAATGCATAAAGGTAAACAAAGGAGGTACTGGGCACTTGGGTTGGGCCCAACCCCAAGAGCTACAGCCTCCTAAGAAAGGTTAGAGCTGGATTCATCTTTATTGCTCAAGAAAATAATAGTTACATCAAAAACTGTCTACAAGAAAAAGCTTGAAAATGTGCTTTAATGCAGAGCTAACTTACTGCCTAAGAAATGATTAAAAAAATGACTAAAATCAAACTACAAACTAGCTAACTTCTGCCAACAAAATGAGGCCCTAAGCCTTCTTATTTATACAAATTGAGGACCCCAACAGTCCTCCTAAACTTTAGGAACTCGGCTACCAAAACTTGTAGTTAACATCAACTTTACTAGCCCTTGCTCGGTTGCCCTTGTGATAATCGATTTGGTGGCCCTTGAACTCCGAGCTGATTGTGGAGAATTCGAGGTAAGGGCCCATAAATGAAGGGGACACCTTCGTACAAATCCTCTCCACGAATTTGGCTGCCAAGTGCTCATTTAAACCTTTGATTTTGTCTCCAAATTGATTAAAAAGACTGCATAAAGCACACATTAGACTTGTTGGCATAATGACTAACCCAATTCACTCTATGAGCATAAATATAATAAAAAACATGTAATAAACTAATGAGAATGGTGGATTAAGTCAAATTAGGAGGCTGAATGAGCCCATATAATTATCCATTTTTGGGGCTCATCATCACCCCCTACTAAAAGTGTTGCTCATCCTCTGAGCAACTAATCTATCTCTTCCTTCCTATCATGCCAAGCTTCTGAAGTGATGTCCTCTTCTCGGTCATGAAACCATACTTTTCTCCCTACTTCTTGCCACTGCCTGTGCTCCTTTTCTTGTAGCAGTTTTTTTAGAGCCTCAACCTCAGCCTGTAGCTTGTCCTCTCTTTGTTGTTCATTAGATGTTTCCTTGTCTTTCCTTCTTCGTGTGATGGTTTGGCCGACTTTTTCTCCAATTTCTCAGTCTCTCTTAGCTTGGCCCGAGTTTCTTGTAGAGAATTCTCAGCTTCCTGTAGAACTGTCTCAACTTCCTATAGAGCTGTCTTTGAGTCCATCATCTGAATTCTCTCTCTCCAAGTAAAGGCTTTTGGCTTCCTCATTCATAGGTGATGGATATCTTTGAAGGAGACTCCTCCTTTTGTTTAGTTGTTGTGTCCTTAATGACAATTTTCTCCTTTAACTGTGGCTGGGGTCTGCCTACTTTGATCTGTGTGCTCCTCCTTGCTTTAAAGTACATGGAGGTTTGCCTCTTTCTCTTCCATTTTGGTCTTCGAGGTGTGCTAATGGTGGCAAGCACAGTTGCTGCCTCCCTGGCCAAAATCTCATGTGATTTCTCCTCTTGCTGTTCTGTTTTCATGCTTCCTATAGAAACTGTTTCCATGCTTCCTGTAGAAAGTCCGGTGTCAATTGTTTTGGTCTTCTTGGCTGGATGTGTCTTTCCTTTTAATTTCTGTGTGGTTGCCTTGGTTGTGCCCTCCTTTGTTTGGACTTTTTCAGTCTTCTATGCTCTACTCTGTAATCGTTTTTTCTTGGGTGTTTGTGCCATTATTCCTCCCACAGTTTAAGGCTCAGCAAGTTGGCCCCTTTTCTATTTCTCTTTCTGTCCTACTTGTGCTTGTTTGGTCTGTGTTTCTTTACCACTAGTTTTTTGTCCTGCTTCAGTGTGTTCCCCTTCTTCATTGTTGGATGAGGTGCTCTGTTTTATGCTCTGATTAGAAAGGGAATGTTGTTTATGGGTTCCTCCTTTGAACTTCAAGAAAGGATCTCTCGGGTGTTTAAATTTTAATTTGCACCAATTCCTTGATTTTAAGGCTTTTGCTACCCAAATACTCGGTTGTCTGTGTATAATAGGAAGGCTTAGGTTTCCAAAGACAGGGTACAACGCTTCAATTTTTACTCCCAGCATACATACAAACATGCAAATTCAATTTTTTTTATATACAGGTTGGCCGTCATAGTTGCGTATCTTTCCTATAGGAGAATTTTTTTAACAGGAACTGTGGAGGAAAATTTTGACGCAGAATGACTGAGAAATTCCATGTAAATACACAGGCAACTGCTATTGCTAACTCACAGGCGGAATTTTATCGAACTTTCCAATTCAAGACAGTTCAATTTCACCACCTTTTCGAAACATACCATGCATGGAAGAGTGTTTTCGAGCCTACCTCTCTCAGAACTCCAAATTAGACATGGAAAAGTCCAGGCTTCCCTGCTGTGGAAAGCTGTGCCGTACTTCCTGTAGAAGACCCCCCTCGGTTCCTGTAGAACGCCACTGTGCCTCTGAGTGAGATCGATACGCAACATAATCTCGAAGACAGGTAGAAACCGGTGGAGGATGACTAGTTAATCATTTTGTGGAAGTGGAGGAAGCATACTTCAGTTGAGGACGTTGCAAGTGCAAATGAACAGCAGGTGGTGTGAGTTTCAGCCGAGCATGTTTTTAATTGTGGTGTGATTCGTGGTGAGGGAGTGAAGTGGCTAGGGGTATGTAGCGACATGTAGACTCCAGTGCTATTTATGAACTGTATGTTCTCTTCTTGATCAGTTGCATTGGAGTTCAAATGGCCAACACTCCCTTTTTTTAAAATTTCACGTGAGTTAACTATACATGTATGCTGCATGATTTCCGGTTGAGTGCTAGAGAACTGGACAAGACACTGTCGGGTTAAATTTGCTAGCTTCCTGGCTTAATCCCATCATTTCATTCATTTATGCACTTTCGAATCATATTGACGCAAATAGAGGAGCTGGTTTAGACACATACCTGTAAGTTGATGTGCTATTGGGTCCTTTTTGCTGCTGCATACATTTGTTTATGTGGTTGCATGATGGCTTGGTTGCTGATTCATGGCTATTTTTCTTATCCAAGTATCCTCTGGCCAGATCTAAGCTATAGGAATTTTTTTCCACGTTCAGACTTGCACCCTCAAGCTGTTGATGTTGAATTTTTACAAGACAACGACTTGTTTTCTCCATAGCTCCCAAACGATAGACCGGATCGATCTAAAACTTTTTGAGAATGTTTCTATCATCATTATGCACCTCTCTTAGCAAAATTGCAATCAGTGGATGCAAAGATTTCGAGAAAAATGGAAAATAGCTGAAGATTACAGAGGTCAATTTCTCGAAAACTGTGCATTGGAATCAGCTGAAATTGCTTGGGTAGGTTACTATCACCCATATGCATCTCCCCATGAAATAGGTTTTGAAATGGATGCAGGATATGGAGAAAATGCAAAAATGGCTAAAGGTGATGGAGGCTGATTTCTAGGAAACCGTGCACTGGAATTGGCTGAAACTGCTCAGAGATGTTGCCATCATCCCTATACAACTCCCCATAAAGCGGCTTTGCAAATGGATGCATAGGTTTCAAGTTAGGGAAAAAACAAATTTTAGCATTATGTACTTTTGCTACTAAGCATTCTGTAGTTTTTTGCATGGTAAGAAAAAATGAGCTTGGGCTGTGATGCAGGCATGGAAATGATGGAGGAGGAGTTTGAAGAATGTAGGAGGACTTATGAACCCTTTAGGAAGCTATCAGGTTCACCAAACTGCCTTTTTGAAATCCATTTCTAGCTTCATTTAATTTCTATAGGAACTTCCTGTAGAAGCACAATGAGGTGGAAAAAATGATGGAGAAAGGTGAGGGATGGAACCAGGGGTGGCTGCAATCCTAGCAAACAGATTCCAACCTTCAGATGCCCCTCCAAAATTGAATTTGACTCACCCGAACATTCTACAGGATGTCTCCTGTAGAAATGCAGAACTTCCTGTAGAAAGCTCAGAACTTCCTGTAGAAAGCCCAAAATTTCTTGTAGAAGGTGGAATCTTGACCTGAATGTGATCAAATCCTAGGAAATGCAAGTGGCCATGGAGGGAGTGTCTGTAGGTATGTCCTGTACCCTGGTACAGACCCCTATCCTCATTTTGCGTGACCCTCCTTACCTGCAATGTATTCCCTGCAACCTGCAATTAGTTTACAGAGATTATGCCTATTTTCTCTTTTCTCTCTCTTTTTTTTTTTTTGAAAACAACTAGGGCGCCTCCAAGGGAGGTTTTCACCCATGGATCTTATTCTCTTTTTATTTTCTCGTCTTTCCAACCCATTGACCGCCTCATGGAGGTTTTCAATCAATGAGCCAATCTGAGGCACCTTCGAGGAGGTTTTCACCTTAGATTTTTATTTTCCTTTTATTTTCATTTTTTCTCTCTCTCTTTTTTTTTTTCTACCCTACCCTACTTGAAAAATAAAATCGTTTTCAAGTATAAGAATACTTCCAATGGAGCCATGTGCACATCGAGATTAGAGACAAAATGATGTGGAGGATTGAAATGCATGCTTTGACAACTATCTGGATTTTAGAGACCAAATGATTTGACTTTGAAGGGATCAAGCATAGCTGAGGAAGAGAGTATTGCTGCAACTTAGTGATTGTTTGGAACCATATCTCAATATAGCTCTAATATCCTTGTTCCTTTTGCTGATATGGATCATTCTTCATATCTTCTTCTATCATGACCCTCACATCTTCCTCTTTTTGCTGAGTTTTCTCTTGAATACATAGAGGATTTGATGGTAACCATGAGGGAGCACTCTCGATCTTTGATTCTGATGTCTTCTCTTCATCAAGTGCAACCCATGGTTCTTTGATATCCTCTTTTGAATCTTCTTTTGTTGGATGTGGTCCTTCAATGCTGTCAATATAATCTCTTTCTTGCAATACTCTTCCTGAGCTATGGTTAATATCATTGAGCTCAAAAGGAGTTGTTTGGACGTGTTGTGCCTCAACATTGCAATCAGGTTGAGCTACTCCAATGTGCAGGTTTGGCAATGGTGGTATGGGTAGTTGACTGGGGGTGTATATTTTAAATGGATGTGGATGGGGTTGTGGTTGGGCAGGTGGTGGAGGCAAATGAGCAGGAGGAGAGTTGTACTGGGACCTCCACCCCTGATGAGGTGCATTCCACTGAGGTTGTGGTTGAGCATAAGAGTGAAATGGATGAGCAGCTGGTTGGGCATAATATGGATCTGTGAAGGAACAAGGAGGAGGAGTGAACCAGGAAGGATGAGCAGGGGAACCCCAAGAAGGCATGAAAGTGGCTTGATAGGGGTCATAAGAGGTTTGGGATGTCCCTTGCATTCCCTGCTAGTAGGGTATGGGTCCATGTGGTCTCCTTTGGTTCATATAATAGAGTGATTCAGTGGCTCCTTTGGATCTCTGATATGCTACTGTAAGTCCAGGAAAGGAAGGGCACTGATTCATAGGATGGTATTCTTCACAGACGAAACACACTTCTAGGGAGTGCATTGGACATTCATTCCTAGGATGCTTCCTAGTGCACTTGGGACAAAAGATGACCTCTTGGCTTCCTCTTACTTCCTTTGGATTTTTAAGGTATCCAGTTGCATGGAAAGAAACTGCCTCATATCACTCTTGAAATCTTCCAACATATTTTCACATTCACCTTTTCCAACATAAAGGGATGAGTTGGAAGAAAAGGTACTGCTCCCAACATTTCTATTTTCAACCATTTTCTCCAGAGGAATGTTTTCTTCTTCTTCTCCTTCCCTTGAGGTTCTTCAAATATGTCTTGTTTTCCACCTAAGGGTTCTTTAATCATAACCATCGAAGAAGAGAGAAGGTTGGCTATGTGAAGTAGTGGGGGTGTTGTGCAATCATTTTTCTGAATTATCTCTACTCCTACAAGGCATGAAATGAAATCTTTTTGGTTGATTTTTGCCTTTTTTCTACTTGTACCTACAAAACTAAAATAGATTGAATCTGCAACTAACTATCTTGTTGAAATGAAAATGCGAAATTGAAATGAAAGCAGGAAAGGACTAATCTATTTTCCTCAAATGAAATTGGAGGAATGAAACGCTAGTCTACACTTGCAGAATTGAAATTGCAGAATTGAAATGCTAATCTACGCTTGCAGAATTGAAATTCTAATCTATGAAAGTAGGAAATTTCTAATCTACTTTTGCGGAAATGAAATTGCAGATTGGAAATGAAACAAACTACTTAGCAGAAGGTTGTAGTGGGAAATAGAAGAAAAGCAGCGATCACAAATACTCTGACACTTCCCCGACAATGGTGCCAAAAAGATGGTGGGCCCTAGTATTGCAGCAATAACAACTCGAGTGACTCCCTTCTTTAATTTTATCAACCCGGTAGTTCGTAACAAACTTGGAAGCGACGGTGTTGTATGCACAAGTACTAGCTCTTGTCGCGACTGTCACTTGGTCAGATGGCACAAGCCCGCTAGGAGCTTAAGCCAACTTCTATGAGCTCTTAGAAGACGCTTTTTAACTGATGGATTAAAGCTAACTCAAAGGAGGCTAATCTACTTGCAGAAAGAAATTGAAAAGCTGAAAGGAAATGCAAACCCTAGCAAACCCTAATTTTACCAGCTAACCCTACTGATGCACGAAAAATGATGAAAGCTACTGAAAAATATGCCATTGATTCTTGAAAAGGTAAAGTACATGTGTCTAATCTATCTCTGAAGTAAAATCTGAAAATAAATATCTTTTTGTATTTTTGAGTAAGTTGGCAGAATTATTACGCATGTGCTTTAATTGTTTTTGACTGTGCAGAGGTGGATTGGCGAAAGGAAATGCTTGCAGGAGGTTGGGAAGGTTAGAAGAGGGCCTAAGGGGTCCCTAGCACCCTTCCAGAAAGTTTCACAGTGATAATATCTCAAGAAATTGCTTTTGTGAGCTTCTACAGGAAGTCTGCAGGGGTTCTATAGGATGTTCTAGAATTTCTACATGATGTTCTGTAATTTTCTACAAGATGTTCCGAAAAGAGGATTTTGGAGGGTTGATGGAGGAAAAATGGTGGGAGAGTGGAAATGGAGGTTGGATAATGATTCCAAGGGGTCTAGGACCTGGTGGATGAGGCTAAGGAGCGATTGGATTTGTTCGAGGATGGAGGAAGCGATGATGCACAAGAATGTAGAAATTAGGGTAAGGTGGGAAAAGTATGGCAAATGAAGGGTAGGAATCATGGACTAACGGTTTTAGAAAATTATATAATGGAGGAAAGATAGATAGAGAAGTAATACAGGTGCTCTGTAAGTTATTTCTCAAACTGAACAAACAAAGACTCAGAAAATCAAGGACCTAACTACTTTAACCTAATCTAATCTAAATAACAACAAAGAAAATGAATAGCAGTTTATCATGTGAAATAGCTATGCAAACTAAGAAATCATGAACCTGAGCATGTAACCACAACTAATATCAACTTTTGCAAACGAGAATCTAACACTAATAATTGCATGATGAAGCAGAGACAGTGTTTTTGGTGGTAGCAAGGACACGTTGGTCCCAGCTCATGATCCCATTGAGGGAGAAGTGAGATCATAGGTGCTTAATAACCTTTTTCTGAAGATGTTCTCTGTTATTAACCTATCAAATCAATTCGAACATGAAAGGCCTTTTTAATCATCAAAAGCAACCTAAACAAAAAAACAAGATTTAAATTTAAATAGCAGATTTTATTTTAAGAATGCAGCAAAAACGCATAAAGGTAAACAAAGGAGGTACTGGGCACTTGGGTTGGGCCCAATCCCAAGAGGTACAACCTTCGAAGAAAGTTTAGAGCTGGTGCAAAGCTGGATTCAAATTTATTGCTCAAAAAAATAATAGTTACATCAAAAACTGTCTACAAGAAAAAGCTTGAAAATGTGCTGGAATGCAGAGTTAACTTACTGCCTAAAAAATGATTAAAAAAATGACTAAAATAGAACTACAAACTAGCTAACTTCTGCCAACAAAATGACCAACTGAAATGAGGCCCTAAGCCTTCTTATTTATACAAATTGAGGACCCTAACAATCCTCCTAAACTTTAGGAACTCAGCTGCCAAAACTTGTAGTTAACAACAACTTTACTAGCCCTTGCTCAGGTGCCCTTGTGATAATCGATTTGGTGGCCCTTGAACTCCGAGATGATGGTGGAGAATTCGAGGTAAGGGACGATAAATGAAGGGGACACCTTCCTACAAATCCTCTCCACGAATTTGGCTACCAAGTGCTCATTTAAACCTTTGATTTTGTCGCCAAATTGACCAAAAACACTGCATAAAGCACACATTAGACTTGTTGGCATAATGACTAACCCAATTCAATCTATTAGCATAAATATAATCAAAAACATGCAATAAACTAATGATAATGGTGGATTAATTCGAATTAGAAGGTTGAATGAGCCCATATAATTATCCATTTTTGGGGCTCATCAATAACAATGGACCTAGAAAAGGTAAACGCTATTATAGAATGGTAAACTCCCAAGAATGTGAACGAGGTGAGATATTTCATGGGGTTAACAGGTTATTATAGGAAATTAATTAGGAAATTCTCACAAATTTCTTATCCTATCACATAATTGTAGAGGAAAGGTAAGAAGTTTGAATGGACAGAGGAGTGTGCGACTAGTTTTGAGTAGCTCAAGTAGTTGTTGACAGATGCACCAATGTTAAAGATTGTAGATCCAAAAAAAGAATTTGTAGTATGTATAGATGCTTGCAAGAGAGGACTTGGTGGAATCCTTATGCAGGATGGACAAGTGGTATGCTATGAGTCACGTAAAATGAATGAGAACAAGAAAAATACCCGGCACATGATATTGAGTTGGCAACGATCATACATGTATTGAAGATGTGGAGGCACTATATTCTTGGCAGGAGGCTTATATTGGTCAATGATCATAGTAGTTTGTGGTATCTATTTGACCAACCGAATCTGAATGGTAGGGAGGCTTGGTGGTTGGACATGATCAGTGAGTTTGACTTTGAGATCAGGTATATCAAAGGTAAAGAGAACAAGGTGGTAGATTCTCTCAGTAGGTAGATACATGTAAATCATATAGCAGCTATGAGCTCCTATCAGACATATTCACAAGATAGGATCTAGTAGGTAAGTTAACAGGATGATAGGTATATGGAGATAGTGCATAGGTTGCAGAAGAATACAAGTATTGGTATAGGTAGTGGTATAGGTACATGTATAATTGTAGGTGCATAGGATGTGGACTATCATCTCACGACAAATGGATTGGTTATATTTAGAGACATGATATATGTCCTAGATAACATAGAGTTCAAGAAAGTGATCTTGAGGGAGTTTCATGCGAAATCATATTAAGGTCACCTAGGTTATCAGAAGATGATAACAATAGTGAAGAAATTCTATTATTGGTTGAATTTGAAGAGAGACATAGAAGCGTTTGTGGCTAGGTTCTTGGATGGTGAGTAGGTGAAGGCAAAGTGTAAGCATCCAAGTGGACTACTACACCTGATTCTGATTCCAGAGTTAAAATAAGATGTCATTTCCATGGAAATTATCACAGGTTTTCCGAGGACAGTGAGACAACATGATTCCATCATATTAGTGGTGGACAGGTTGAAAAAGGTAATGCACTTCATTCTAGTGAAGTCTACATTCTTAGTGAGTGATGTAGCACATGTCTTCATTAGGGACATGGCCAGATTGCATGGAGCTCCAAAGAAGATTGTGTCAGAAGAAGATGCAAAGTTCACTTTCAAGTTTTGAAAGGAGTGATTTATAAGTTTGGGCACAAAGTTGGCCTTGAGTAAAACTTATCATCCAGAGATAGATGGATAGACAGAGGAGGTCAATAGGATATTGGAGGAGATGTTGAGGATGTATGTGATGCATCAACAACAAAATTGGGAAGAGTACCTTGCACTGGTAGAGTTATCTTACAACAATGGGTACCAGGAGTCATCGAGGATGGGTATGTTTGAGGCATTTATGGGTGGAGTTGTAATACTCCCATTAGTTGGAGTGATCCAGTTAACAAGGTGTCGACTCGAGTGGACATGTTGACAAATAGGGAGTAGGAAATACATGTAATTGAGAAGAATTTGAAAGCAACACATCATAGGAAGAAGAGATATGCAGATCATAATAGGCTGTTCAAGGAGTTTTAGGTTAGGGAACATGTGTACTTGTGCATCAAATCGAAGAAGATCTCCTTGTGGATTGGATCATGTGTGAAGCTAACACCCGATTTTGTGGACCTTTCAAGATTATTGAGAGGATTGGGCCAGTAGCTTATCAACTTGTGTTGCCTCTGACAGTGAAAGTCCATGATGTTTTCCATGTGTAATTTCTTAAGAAAAATGTTAAATATGTTGATCATGTGAATGACTAGTCTGTATTGTAGGTGGAGCTAGAAGGAGAATTCCAGATGGAACCACAATGTATTTTGTAGAGAAAGATGCTCATGCTCCAAAACTGAGCAATCAAGCAGTTTAAAGTGCAATGGAAGAACTTTGGGCTCAATGAAACTTTGTGCGAGATGGCAGATCAGATGCAGGTTATGTATTCTTCCTTATTCACTGGTTGAGCGGATGTTTTAGTATATTTTTTTGGTACATGTTTTGGTGATGCTTGGTATATGTTTTTGGTACATGTTTTGGTGATGTTTGGTATATGTACATATGTATATGGATGTAAATACCACCATGAGCTATGTTATAAAGCCCCAATAAGTGGAATGGGTGTCATGTCATTTTGATGTTATACTTTTTATGTTGTCATGTTGGTTTTATTCTCAGCATGATGATCATTGTAAGTATTTCAACGAGCTAAGTTATAAAGCTCCATGTGCAGTATGTTTTGCCTACAACAACCTTGTTGGTTGTAGGTGTTTTTTAATGCCAAGAATGGTGTTCCCCCAAGGGGGAGGGTTCTGTAACATTCTGTTTATGGTGTTGGACCCACCAACATGTCAAGGGATCTCCTGGAAAGAATTCCTAGCTAGACCTTAGACTGTTTGGAGTAGGGGTCCCAATAGTGGGTAGTAAAGTTGTGCCTTGACCACGGTAGCACATAGAGGTAAGTATGATAAATTTGTGAAAAGAAAGTGTGCAAGATTACACCACATAAAGTGAGGTGCATGGGGGTTCTAACACATAGAGGGGAAAAGGAAGTGTGTCCCTTAGAATCCTATAATAGTGCACAACCTGAAAGGAACACACGAGCGGAATGACATCACAGACTGGAAGTGGAATTGTCCACAATCCAAAGTGATGAGTTAAGACAACTACACATCTTCAACAAGATTCGTAAAATTGCATACAAAATAGTTCACATATAAATGTGTAATTTAAATAACATACATTGCTAAAGTAACCATAATAGTCGAACTACAATAACGACATATTCATGAAAATTTTCTAGTTTAGTTATATTATTAAGTGAAAGTTCCATCCATACATACACCATTGACAACCACTAGCCCCAATAATGGAACATTATATTCAACACCACTTTCTCCTCCAAAGAGATGTACTCGCTCTATGTTGTGGAGAATCCAAGGCTCATCACATTACTCTCGAAACCTTATCTAAGCAATGCATAGCAAAAAGATTGGCTCCTAAAAGCCTGTTCAATGAGTTATGAGGTTTTATTTATAACAAAGGGTGGGGTGAACCTTGACATTCCCCTTTGTGACTCTTCAACTATGCTCATGACTCTTTAAGTTCATTACAAATCTCTTTACATTACATAGTGACTATTCACATTCCACTAGTGACACTTGGAATTTCACTTAGAACACAATTACAAATAATACACATTTTCCATATGCACCCATGTAAGACAAAATAGGATAGAGACATATTAACAGGACAAAACATTATGACTTCAAGGTCTGGGGAAATTCCAACTTGGCAACATCCACTTGATGCTTCTCATTCATGTATTGATGCCAAGCTTGGTACTGTGCTATGATGTCCCCAAACTACTTAATGTTGTCTTGCTGAAAGCGAACCCTTGCATCCGTCGAATCTAGGCATATGGTCTTGGAACTTGTGTCCATCCCATCCTGAAGCATGTGCAACATGGTGTAGACCATGACTAGGCCACTGGTCTGCTTCTGCATGTTTGGTGTGCTCAACTCCAAGTCATCTCTGGTGGCCTCTCACCTTAGCTACTCCATGTACCTATTGACCTCTATTGGACTTGGATCTTGTGCTTAGGTTTGGTGAGGGAATCTGCATTTTTTCACTCTCTTCCTCTGCTACTAGACTTTTCCTCTCATCAACCTATATTGGGGTTCTTTTCTCTGTCATTGTGCCTTGCCTTTATTCTTCTTTCTACTTCTGCTTCTGCTTCTTTTCCTGTTCTTTCCTTCTCAGCTCCCATCCTTCCCTTGGTTCTTGTTCTAATTGCTGCAATCTTAGTTCTTCTACCTGCAATCTCTGCTCTTCACTCTTCCTTTTCTTTGTTGTCTGTGTCCTCTAATTCCTTTTGCTTTTACTATCAAAGATGCTTGCATGAATATTGAATGCATTTTCGCTCTGCAACTTTTTTCTCCCTTTATCGTGTCAACAATTTCCTCTTTCTCCAATCCTGTACTGGATTGTTTCCTTCTGCCACTGCTACTGGTCTTGCTTCCATGTTAGTGTTGATTCCTTTATTGTAAAGATTTGGGCATATGCACATATTGGCAAGTAAAATGGTGCTTGCTCAGCTTCTTCCCTAGTGATTCTTTCAGTGGTCGCTCTTGAAACAAATATCTTTGGTGCCATGGTATAGTGACTTCTGGAGATAAGTACTTCACGAGTGTGGTACATGTGGGGTAGAACAAACACTCATAGCAAGAAAACATTAGCTCTTACAAATATAAATTCACGGCATGATCAACCAGCAACCAGGGCATCTAATGAGAAGAATTGCACAGTTTTGACTAACAGTGGTGACTGATTGACTGTGGGACTTGCATGCTTCATAGTCCCAACACTCAATGTGGAAGCTTGCTGACTGGAACTGCACAATGAGTAGTTTAGTCTAGATCAGGGCCAGGGACAAATTATGCATTATGTAGTCTCAATAAACAAGATGGGAGAATGTCTCTTAGAACTATGTAGCGCACAGTTGGAGCTAGCCCAGGACAGGCTCTACACAATTCCAAAAGCCAAGGAAGATGCCTTGAGCTCCTAGATTGTGCAGTGCATGCAATGAGATGTGAGATTAGGGCAAGGGGAGCCTAGACCTGTTCATGGGGAGTGCACAAACAAGCAGATATGAAGGATGATGTGAGGATGAGTGCATATCTCAATAAGTGTACATGTATGCATGTAAAACAAGTGCAACAATGGATCAAACTGAATGAAGAAGAAGCATGTGAAGGGAATTGCTGCAATGACAACCATTGGTGCAAAACGGGAAAAATCATGCGACACTTGAGAAAGGAACTTGAAACAACATTGATACAAGTTAAAAAAGTTAAAACGGAAACATGCGTTCAACAAAATGAGTGAACGAAACTCTCACAAGCTAAACAAACAAGAGCGATGGAAAGAGTAGCAAAAGGAGATAAAATAAAAACTCACTTTGAAAACTGATGACAATGCTCTCAAGGCTCCTTGATCTACTAATGAAGCTAGAGCTTGATGAGTGAATGTAATAGTGAGATATAGGGGCATCCATTACATATATTTGAGAAAAATGGAGTTCATGATGCGAATGCTTGAGATCAAGGACAATAACAACACTTGGAAGAAACTTTTGAAGATGGGAATGTGTCACCTTCGGAAAACTAATAATAGATCCCTACTTCCTAGGGATGGTATTCCTCTTAGCTTCTTGATTTTTGGGAAAGCTTCAATGCACTTCCTAGAAATATTGTACAATTTTGGGAAGGACCAGGCAACTCTATGGTTCATGCATTGAGCAGTTTCCGAGACAATAGGTTCTGTGCAATTTCTGGGCTGAGTGGCTCTGGGTTGCCTCTCAGGATTTTCACAATTTCCCAACTGAAGACAAGCTGCCAGATGGGTCTGAGTAATTCTAGAGATGAAGCTCATTGCTGGGTTGGACTACTCTATTCAGTTTCCTAGCTAAAGATAAGCTACCAACTGGGTCTGCACAATTCTAGTGCTGAAGCTCACTGCTGGGTTGCACTGCGCATTTCCTAGGAGCAAGGTTAGTTTCCCTCAAGGATTGCGCATATCATGAAGGCAGTGTTAGAACTAGATTGCAACAAATTCATGGGGTCAACTCGTGTTTAGACATCAAAGCAAGTAAGAAAACATGAGCTATGAAGCGAAAGGTAAAACTCATTGAAATCATAAGTACATGGGCAGTGTAAGACAAGATTTTGAGATTTCAGTAGGGAGGCTCCAAAACGAAGCGAAGGAAATTTTTTGGAGGGTGATTGTAGCCACTACAACATTTGTGACACACTGGTAGAATTCCATCTCTCTATATGGACCTTGTCTCATGTAAAGCGATTCTAACTCCTTCAGAAGTATTGTTCAATTCTTTGATTGTCATGACTTCCTCACTAGCTTTAGTTAAAGATATAGTCCCTACCATTCTCTTGATCGATTAGCACACATACCAATCCAATTCAATTGAGTTGTTTCGATTAGGGATGAGGGGTATACTGATGCATAAGTAATATATACTGTCAGCATTTTAGATTCATCTCTAGTGTTGTGCCACTGCCAGCAGGCCTGGACAGTACCCTGACAGAGTCACTTTAGAACAAAAGCATCACTCTGCTGCTAGAGAGGCTAGATAGTACCCCAAGGAAGTTTCTTGCTTTAGCTCTCTCTACAAAAAATATTTCTCTTCTTTTTCCTTTATTTTTTTCATTTTTCATTTTTCAGAGAACTATGTATATGCACTTATTTATTTCATGAGGCCGAAGAGGGATCCCGACTTATTGAGATAAGAAGAGGTTGTCCCTTCAAACAAGGATGTTCTATATACCTCTGACATAATATTTAATGTTTTTCCCCTCACCTTACTCTACTTGTTTGAGTTGACAAGGGTTAACCGAAAATATAAAACTGATTAGAGTAGGTGGTACTAGTTAAAAGTGAAAGCATTATTTTTTTACCAGGAATCACTTTGAAAGGAACATATTTTCCATCAGGGTGTCATTGGCTGAAAGAACACAATATTCATAAGGAGAGGGGATAGACAAATAACCAACTGTTGATAGTTTTACAACTCCTCTTGTATTTCACCTTGCTTGTCTAAGACAAACACGGTTTCATTTGAAAGCTAATCCTAAGGGTGCGTAAACAAGGAAACAAACAAGCATGAAAATGACATAAGTAAAGCAAAAGAAAATCAAGTAAGAAAATAAAAACATGAAAGAAAAGAAAACAAGAAAGCAAGGTAGAAAAGAAAGAAAACACTACTCCTAATCCTAAGCTAAACAATGCATGGGCGTTCTCACGTGAAGTGATGTTTCCAATGCAACCACTAACATATTGGTTGGCACATGTAAGTGAAGGCATGGTTAACAAGAAATATATTCAAGTAAACCAACAAGAAAGAAAGATAAAACAATGAAAACTAACATGCTTGAAGTTTAAATGTGTCCACATAAAATACAAGAGTAAAAGAACAAGACAAACACTCTACGGACGTACCATCGTGTTGCATCACACTATGCCCATATGGAAAACATGTACACTCTTTTGAATTTGACACACGATAAAACATGCATAAAGAAGAAAACTTTCATTTCACAACATGACATGCTACGTATGACTCCTCCAAAGCATGAGTGATAGGATCATGTAATTCTAGTGAAGGATGTGAAATCTATAGACCAGATTGATTTTCAATGCAAACGAGAGAATGATGAGGAGCCTAGTGTGTTTGAACATATTTTTGATTAGGAGTGGAACTGACCTTAGGGCTACAAGAACTTGACATAACCATCAACTCAAGCTGAAGTGCCTCGAAAACTTGAGGGGTTTCCACTTCATCAGTAGGTAGATCATCAAAGAATGGTGGCTTAGAAAGATCGATAGCAAGTGAATAAAAATCATGATTGAATGAGTGAGTGAAGAGATCATGACAACCACGATTAAAAAATTTGAGAAAAGCATTGAAATCCTCATGATTTGACGAATCGTACAGAGGGGTTGATGAGAAACATAATTTTTCACCCTCTGAATTTCCAAAAAGGAAAGATGACAAATTAGGTGGATTCAGAAAGAAATATTTTTCCTCACCACAATCAAATGAAAGACTGAAATCCTATGTGACTTGTGAATGATTAGAAGTAGAAGCATAGGGGTATGAATTTTCACAAGAAAAATCAGAAATGGTAGAATAAAAAAAATGTTAGGATAAAGTGGATGAGGTTCAAACAAAAGGAGGCCATCCTTCACCGTGATTTCTTCTTCAGATTCCCACACATAGTCATAAAAAATGACAACATAGATTGGTTGCTCAACATAAACTCTGTCAACAACTTGATCTTTGTGAACAACATAAGTGGAGTCTATATGGGTGAACACAACACAATATAATTCAGAGGATCAACGGAACCAGAGGATGGAGGTTGAGAAGGCAAGACCTCATGACAACCATTAGGGTTACATTCCAAATCTGCGTAGCTATCTAGAGAAGGAGGGGTGGGAGGATGTGACTGTTGAACATATGGGTTCACAACTTCTCCCACCTCATCCTATGGAGTTAGAGTTGTTTGATGAGGAGAGGATGGAGGGTCACTTGTGAGAGTAACCTTGTCCATATTAGATTTAGAAGCATTAAAATCAAGGTAAGATGAAAGGGGTTTGAATGTTTCCAACTCATGTGGATTTTTAGACATGTGAAGAAGATAATGAAGCCTTTTGTTGAGAAATTTCCAATCCATTTCATCTTCAGTGATTTGAAAAGAAAGATTATGAAGTGATCCCAAAATTGTGCAATAGATTCATCAGGTGCTTTCTGTAATTCCAGAATTTTTTTATTGAGTGTTTTATGGTCATAATGATATAAATAATTACCTAACTCTCTAATCATATGATTAAAAGTGTGAATAGAGGTTGCAGGAAATGTGTGACACCATTGCTTAACACGCCATCTAAATGTGCGAGCAAACAACCCACATGCAATGTCATCCAAGGGGACTTCATTCCTCTCATAGAAGCCAAAGAAGGAAACTATGTGTCTTGATAGGGCTATTTTGACTTCACTGTTGTATGTGAGTCATGACAAGTCATCGATGACGTCCTCCAGTGCTTGAAAATCATGTGCATGAGAAAAACATGCCAGAGTTGATATTGTAATGTAAGTCATGAATGATGTGCAGAGGTTCAAAATAGAATTTGAGAGCTCAACTTATCATCTGGCCATCCTTCTAGTGCCAGAAATGTTGATGGTGCTAGACTCACCAACATGTCAGGGGATCTCCCCTGTAAGAATTACTAACTAGACCTCATACCATTTGGAATAGGAGTCCCAACAATGGGTAGTAAAGTTATGCCCTGATTGTAGTAGTGCGTAGAGGTAAGTATGATAAATTTATCGGAAGTAAGTGTGTGAACTTGTAGTGAGTCAAGTGAGATCCATGGGGGTTCTAAAATAGAGGGGAAAATGAAGTGTGGCCATTAGAAGCTTGTAATATTATGCAACCTGAAAGGAACACATGAGAGGAATGACATCACAGGCTGGAAGTGGAATAATCCACAATCCAAAGTGATGAGTTAATACAACTACACGTCTTCTACATGATTCATACAATTGCATACAAAATAGTTCATACACATATGTGCAAGTTAAATAACATACATTGCTAAAGTAACTAGAATAATTGAACTACAGTAACAACATACGTGTTGGCTCAGTTATATTATTAAATGAAAGTTCCATCCATACATACACCATTGATAGGCACTAGCCCCAATAGTGGAACATTACAGTCAACACCGCCTGTTCCTCCAAAGAGATGTACTCAATCTACACTGTGGAGAAGCCAAGGCTCATCACAATACTCTTGAAGCCTTCTTTAAGAAATGCATAGCCAAAATCTTGGCTCCCAAATCCTGTTCTATGAGTTATGAGGTTCTAATTATAACGAAGGGTGGGGTGACCCTTGACATTCCCTTTTGTGACTCTTTGACTACCCTCATGACTCTTCAACTTCATTACAAATAAATATCTACATTACATAGTGATTGTTCACATTCCAATAATGACACTTGGAATTTCACTTACAACACAATTACAAATAATACACATTTTCCACATGTACCCATGTAAGACAAAATAGGCTAGAGACAACCCAACAAGAAAAAACACTATGAATATGAGGTTTGGGGAAAGACCAAATCGACAACATCCACTTGATTCTTCTTGATCATGTACTGATGCCAAGCTTGGCACTGTGCTATAATGTCCACAAACTGCTTAATGTTGTCTTACTAAAAGTGGACTCTTGCCTCCATGGCATCCATGCATGTGGTCTTGGAAATTGTGTTAATCCCATCTTGAAGCATGTGCATCATGGTGTAGACCTTGACAGGACCACTGGTGTGCTTATGCATGTTTGGTGTGCTCAAATCCAAGTCATACCTGGTGGCCTCTCACCTTAGTTGTTCCATGTACCTGTCGACCTCTACTGAACTTGGTTCCTATGCTTAGCTTTGGTGAGGCAACCTACATTTGTTCACTCTCCTCCTCATCTGCTTGATTTTTTGGCTCATCAACCTGTATTGGTGTTGTTTTCTCTATCATTGCACCTTTCCTTTGTTCTTCTTCCCATTTCTACTTATTTTCCTATTCTTTCCTTCTCAAATCTCATCCTTCCTTTAGTTCTTGTTCTTCTTATTGCGATCTTAGTTCTACTACTTGCAAGCTCTGCTCTTCCCTCTTCCTCTACTATACTGTCTATGTCCTCTACTTCCTTTTTCTTCTGCCTTCAAAGCCACTTGCATGAAGATTGAATGCACTTTCAATATACAACTTTTTTCTCCCTTTATTGTGTCAGCGATTTCCTCTTTCCCTGATCCTGTACTAGATTATTGCCTTCTGCCACTACTATTGGTCTTGATACCATATTAATGTTGATTCCTTTACTATAAATAGTTGGGCATCTGCACATATTGGCAAGTAAACTTACACTTTCTCAAATTCTTCCCTAGTAGTGTTTTCAGTGGTCGCTCTTTAAACAACTCTCTTTGGTGCCATGGTACAATGAATGTTGGAAATAAGTGCTTCATGAATGTGGTACCCTTGGGGATGAAGTGACACTCATGGAAAGAAAACATTAGCTCTTACAAATATAAATTCACAACATGATCAAGCAGCAACTAGGGCCTCTAATGAGAGGAATTGCACAGTTTTGACTAACATAGGTGATTAAATGACTGTAGGACTACACATTGCATAGTCTCAATGGTCAGTGTGGAAGCTTCCTGACTGGAATTATGCAATGCACAGTTCAATCTGGGTCAGTGCCTGGGAGAGACTATACATTGTGCAGTCTCAATGACCAAGCTAGGAGATTGGCTCCTAGAACTATGTAGTGTGGAGTTGGAGCCAGCCCAGGATAGGCTTTGTGTAATTCCATAAGCTAAGGCAGAGGCCTTGAGCTCACATATTGCACAGTGCATGCAATGAGATGTGATATCTGAGCAAGGGGAGCCTAGACCTATTCATGGGCAGTGCAAAAACAAGTAGATCTAAAGGATGATGTGAGGATGAGTGAAGACATGACTACATGTATATGTATGCATGTAAAACAAATGAAATGGTCGATCAAACTAAAGTAACATGAAGCATGTGAAGGGAGTCGCCGCAATGGCGACCATTGGTGCAAAATAGGAAAACTCATGTGACACTTGAGAAAGACAACCTATAACTTGAAACAACACTTCTACAATTTAAGATAAGTTAAAACACGAGTGGTCATTCAACAAAATGGGTGAAACAACACTCTCACAAGCTAAACAAACATAAGAAACATAAAAATTAGAAAAAGGTGATAAAAGCAAAAGTCACCCCGAAAAGTGATGACAATGCTCTGAAGGAAGCTAAAGCTTGATGATCAAATGTATAAGTGAGCTCTAGATGCATCCATTACATAGATTTGAGCAAAATGGAGTTCACAACGTGTATGCTTGAGATCAAGGACAACAATGAAACTTCACAAAAACTTTAAAATATGGAAATGTGTCACCTTCGGGAAACTAATAATATACCCATACTTCCTAGGGATTATTTTCCTCTCAACTTGTTTCTTTTCAAGACAACTACCATGAACTGCCTAGAAAAATTGTGCAATTTTGGAAACGACTAGGGAACTCTTTGGTTCATTCACTGAGAATTTTCTGAGCACAATAGGTTCTACACAATTTTTGGGCTAAGTGGCTCTGGGTTGCCTCTCAAGCTCAACGTAATTTCCCAATTAAGGACAAGATGCCAGTTGGGTCTAAACAATTTTGGCCGAAGCTCACTACTAGGTTGGATTTCTCTCCACATTTTCCTAGCTGAAGACAAGATTCCATCTAGGTTTGCACAATTCTGGAGCAGAAGCTCACTATTGGGTTGCAATGCACATTTCCTAAGAGTAAGAGTGGTTTCCCTCAAGGATTTCATGGTCATCAAGGAAGTTCTACAATCATATTGTAACAAAGTCGCAGGGCCAGCTTATGGTTAGAAAAAAATAAAGTAAGAAAACACAAACTATAAAGAGAAAGATAAAACTCAATGAAAGCACAAGTACCTAGGGAGTGTAAGAAAATCTACTGAGATTTCAGTAGGGAGGCTCCAAAACGAAGTGAAGGAAAAATCTTGGAGGGTGGTTGTAGCTGCTACAACATGACCTTGGTCAAAATGTCCATGTAAAAGTTAATAAAGGCAAAATATTTACCAAGGTCATGGGACACATATTCCAAGTTTAATATTGGCCAAAAACATAGTGATGTGGATCCCTTGTGGTTAATTAATGGCTAAGGAAATTGGCAAAGGCAATGGAAAAGGTTTTGGAAAGGAAAAGTAGAATTTTGGCACGTTTATTTATGAAAATAATGGAAATTAGGAGAAAAGGGGGGTGAAGGGTCACATGTTGCATGTGTGGAGGAAAATGAAGGAAAATAATTGAAAATGAAGAGAATAGAGGCCTCATTAATAAAAAGGATTTTGAAGATCAGTTCACAGTATTTTTTCAGTTCAATTTTGGAGCTCTCTCTCTATTCTCTCTCTCTCATACTCTTAGACACTTAGAGTTTTATTGGAGAACTCTTGGGGTAGTGTGGCATACTTGGAGTTTTGGAGCAAGAAGACAAAGGGAGAGAAGGAAAGTGAAAAAGGACATCAAGATCAATAGCTACAATGAACTTTTATTGCAGTTACCAAGTTTCATATAGGTTTTCCTCACTATTTTTGGTGTGCATGGCATATACATGTGGTTATTGGTCACGACCTCTCATTGGCATTGAGTATTAGCTCGATTGATAGTGTATTTTCCTAGCCTTTCCATTTCTATGATAGTCATGGTGTTGTGGGTTCATTTCTTTGTTTTTATGGTTGATTCTTACGTTTCCTTTAGCTTGGGTTGAGTTACTAGTTCTTGGAAGCTTTGGTTGGACATTGCTCTGGAAGCCTTGTAACAACTTGGGTTGAGTTACTATTCCTAGAACCCTTGGTTGGAGAACTGCCCTGGAAGTCCGATGACAGCTGTGGGTTTAGTTACTATTCTTGGAAGCCTTGGTTGGAACAAACACTCTGGAGTCCTGGAAGGCTTGGGTAGAGACCAATTTGGTGATGGTTTTTGATGTTTGTCCATGAGGTGGAATCACTGCTTGATGGGTTGAGGTGGTTTGGCCTCTAAAAGCCCTAGTTCATTTTTCATGGATTGTTCCATGAGATCCCACATTCATGCTTAGAATATGGCACAGGGGTGACTAACTAAAGAGAGATTTGGCTCAACCATATATATGGTCAGGTGGTTCATGAAAGTCCCAAACTTGGTTTGCCTTTGCATCATTGATATGAGGTTATTTCTCCTTGTTAATTCATGAGTTTTATACTGCTTTATATGTAGATTATATGGTTGTTGTTTTCTTGATAATTCTGTTGTTATTATGCCAGTTATGAACATGTATTATGATAGCTACTATGTATGGCTCTAATCATATTTTTACTTGTAAATGAATGAAAAATGTATTTATGACCTAATAGATGAAATTACATCTAATGTGTTTAGGCATAAATGATTCTTAGCGATTCTCAAATAAGTATGACACCCCTATGCTTAGTTATGTTGTTAAGACCTATATTCTTAACATTTGTGACATGTTTGACGAAATTCTTGTCATGGCTAGTAGGGTTTCAGTCTAGTCCTTGTTGATGTTTTTACGAATTTATCTTTATTCAACTATGAAATTTTATTTTTGAAGGTGTCATTGAATTTTGGGTAGTGACTTGGGCTCTGGGCTTGAAAAGGTGGCAAAAATACTGGAGTCGCAAACAAAAAATTAGGGAAACAGGTCTCCAGA
Source organism: Pinus taeda (assembly GCA_000404065.3). NCBI lineage: Eukaryota > Viridiplantae > Streptophyta > Pinopsida > Pinales > Pinaceae > Pinus > Pinus taeda. Next base: position 77,161 of record APFE030857929.1, read on the forward strand.
CACTCACTTTCCCTTGTTGTGGGAGCATCTGGATCCTTCTAGACACACCTTAGTCCATATCAAGGGACTGTACAAAGGTTTGATGCACTAAAAATTTAGTTGGACTCAAGGGTTAGTTACCTGAGTGGTTGGAATGGATCCTATGAGTTTTGTTGCTGATGTGGAAGGTATGTGTGATGAGTTTTTCCAGTTCCACTTCCTTAACTGAAACATAGGGAGTCGAATCATATCATAATAACTTCTCATCACATGTTTACCCTGATTGGATGGTTACTTGGGTAGATGTGGGAGGAGGGTGTTACAGGAACCTCGTCATCATATGAAATTTTTCTAGCTAGTATCTCCTAACTATGAGATTCCTGAGGTACTAACTGGAATGAAAACCTAGACCATAGAATATCCATCATTTATCCACGGGAAAATGCACCAATGAAGGTTTGACAAAATTCTTGTCATGGATAGTAGGGTTTTAGTCTAGTCCTTGTTGATGTTTTTACGAATTTATCTTTATTCGACTATGAAATTTCATTTCTGAAGGTGTCATTGAATTTTGGGCAGTGACTTGGGCTCCGGGCTTGAAAAAGTGGCACAAATCCTGGAGTTGCAAACAGAACATTGGGGAAACGTTTCTCCAGACACTCACTTTCCCTTGTTGTGGGAGCGTCTGGAGCCTTCTAGACACACCTTGGTCCATATCAAGGGATCGTCCAAAGGTTTGATGAACTAAAACTTTAGTTGGACTCAAAGGCTAGTTTCCTAAGTGGTTGGGATGGATCTTGGGAGTTTTGTTGTTGATGTGGAAGGTATGTGTGTTGTGTTTTTCCAGTTCCACTTCCTTAAATGAAACATAGGGAGTCGAATCATATCATAGTAACTTCTCGTCACATGTTTACCCTGATTGGATGGTTACTTGGGTAGATGTGGGAGGAAGGTGTTACAAGAACCTCGTCATCATATGAAATTTTTCTAGTTAGTACCTCCTGACTATGAGATTCTTGAGGTACTAACTAGAATGAAAACCTAGACCATAGAATATCCCATCGTTGATCCACAGGCAAATGCACCAATGAAGGTTATCCCACTTCAAAAACTCCCAAATGTTCATGGGATGGCCTCTAAAGACACTGACACATTTTTTTTTTAATTTGATGGCCTCTAAAGACACTGACGCATTTTTTTTTAATTTGATGTTTTATGTTGAGGATATGATTATACTAATGACCTCAAAAAATTAAAACTGTTTCCCTCTACTTTAAAGGGAGCAACATTATGATGGTGTTGGGTGTGGAGCCTGATTATCTTCTGTATTCAAAGGTCTTAGCCGAATGTGTACCCCAAGAAGACAATACACCCATCCACGTGTGGGGGTGCAGGGGGGACTTGTCCCCCACGTGGGGGTTTGGGGGGGCCGATCCCCACTCGCTGGGGAGTTTGGGGGCTAGCACTCCCTTAGCGGGTGTTTGGGGGCAACGCCCTTGAAGCTAAAAATAGATGTAAAATTGCCTTGTAAAAGTCTAGTAATTTCTAGTCAATCTGGGTCGTTCATTAGGCGGATGATCTGATGGTAGAAGTTATGTTTAATTTAGGTTTTTTTCCTTAGAAGGCAACCCCTCATTATATATGAGGGAATTGTATTGCGTCTATGTAGATCTGTATTATGAGTGAGGAAGAGAGAGGATATTGAGATCGAAAAGGGTGTTAAAGCGGATCTGTTGTAGATTGTATCTCTTCAGTTTGCTAGATAATGTAATAAAAGAAGGGCTGGTTGTTTCTTCGTGGACATAGCCCAAACTGGGTGAATCACATATATCTGTGTCTCTCTTGTTTTATGCATTTTCTGTGTTTATATTTCTACAATATTTTATGTGTCCCATTGCTCTATAATATATAATTTTCTAAAAGATGGTTTATGGGATTGGGGGGTGGTATTATCAATTCATGGGTTCAAATAAAATAATATTTCCTTACTAGATACCTTGAATATTTTCGATCCAGAGATATAAGGAAGGAAATATTCAATATGACATCAAAAGAAGATGAAACCTTGGAAGAATATATTGAAATATTTTAATACAATTTACAAAGATCACCATATACTACTTTACCTAGGGATGTGTTGAAAACTTCTTTAATTAGAGGTATGCAAGATGAATGGATATAAATGCTCAACTTAATGGGAAAGAGTGATATTTATAAAGAATAATATGATGATATTGTAAAATTGTGTATCAGGTGTTTGCATGGGAGTACATGGACTAAGCTTGGAACTCATGATCTTCTTAGCAAAGCTAACATAGTTGCAGGAGGAGTCACACGACCAAAGATTGGTAACATTTTAGAAGATTTTAAAACTAATATCCTAAATACATTAATGACATAGTAGATGTTTTATAGGTAAAACAGAAGCACACTGAAGTGGAGTAGGCATTAGCCATTTTCTGTCCTCGTTGTCAGAAAAATCATAGTCATAAAGAATGCCCATTGGACACAATTGAGATATGCGTCATCTATACCAAATATCACTTGAATGATAACTTCCCCTCACTTTCTAGATTGAAATTTGTATTCAAGAAGCTGATGAAGAATTAGAGCCATCATATTTCGTGGCACAATGACAACCATGGCATAACACCAGGTGTGATGCATGACCCCTCTATGTTTTTTCTATGGACAACAAGCTCAATAGCAGTTTCCTGGATTAACTTGGTAGGGTCAGCAACATCCTAGTACTTCCTGGAAGCCTCAGCCATACCCTTCATCACCTTGGACAAACGAGTCATTTTTTGGTCCTTCTTGGCCAAATCAATAATATCCTACACCCTTATGGCATAATTTACAAAATAACCCATACCCTTCACAATGTGAAAATAAACCTGCCCAAGGGCCAATGTGGTCTCAGAATTGGTGATGCCCCACTAGAATGATAAATCAATATATGTGAACGTTTCCTTAGTCACAACCACCACTAGAACCCCCACTTCAACTACCCCGAAAATCCACCTCCATTACACCCTCAGCTACTTGCACAACCAATCAGAACCCAAGCAATAGGCCTGTGCAATTTTTAGAAATCCTGGAAACTCCAGATTATTATCCTCCCTCTTTGGAATGTAATGAGTTATGATTTAGATCTGGACACACTATATTTTCGGAATATCATCCAAAGAATCAAGAGAAACCAAAAAACAAAAATCCTATTAAGGAGCATCCCTTGACAAGGCACCCTCCTCCTACCATAGTTATTACGAAAACCGAATCACCTAGTAAATTCATTAAACAACATGAATTGATTAAGATTATGAATGCTTCTCCCCTATTCCCTGAGATATTAGCGATAGTATAATCACTTGCATATCATAACTTCGATCTCATAGGGGAACTACAAAATTTATGTATCAAAATCCCTCTCCTATAGGCTATCAGAGATATACCTATCTATGCTAAAACCATCAAAAAGCTATGTGTTAATAAGTATGGAAGGAAAACAAAATATTCTCCTACAATCCATGTTCTTGGGAAACTCTTTGATATTATCCTAGGCAAATAGATACCTATCAAATATGATGATCCTAAAAGCCATGTAGTCACTGTTTAGATTCATGGGCATAACTTCCCAAACATCTTAGTGGACTTAGGAGCTACTATAAATATTATAATGATTGAAACCTATGGCCTCCTTGGAATATCCAAATTTAAACTGACTCCAACCACATTGGAACTAGCTGATAGGTATGTATTGAAACCGTAAGGAACTTTAGATGATATAATTGTTTTTGTAGACTCTTGGGAATACCCAGTGGATTTTATGGTCCTTAATCCTAAAAGTAAGTTGGAGGGACACCCTCTGATATCAGGCATACCATGTCTTTCCATAATTTGCATATGCATACATTGGGTGTCGAATTGGAAGCATGGCCATTGCTAAGGGACCTAAAATCAATAATCTCATTCTATACCTACTTGCTAGACCCAACATACTAGTTGAGAATTCTAGATGCTTCCCTCCCAAATACCAGGAAGGAAATTTATGTTCTCCCCTCACTATCGATAAAGCTCTTATCTTTAAAAGAAAAACTGAGGATGGCATAATTAATGGATTTATTAACCAACCTTCCACCGTAGGAAACCAAACATGTCATATGCTAAAATATGTACTTGATAATGAAGCCCAAAGAGATTCATTAAAGGATTTGAAAAATGAGCATATACCTACGACCACAGTTCATAATAACATCCTTATTGAAATTGAACCTAGAAAGACCTTGAATATTAATGCTAGTCTTGATGACCTTCAATGTGAAAAACTAATCCAAGTTCTTTAGAAATATAAATAAGCATTTGCTTGGGAGTATTCTGATATGAAGGGAAATGATGCACAATTATGCACTCACCATATCTATATTGAGAAAGATGCCCGAGCCATTTGCCAACCCCAAAGAATATTAAATCCACACCTTAGGGACATAGTGAAACAAGAGCTTCAGAAACATCTTGATGTTAATTTTATATAGCCTATTTCTGACAGTTAGCGGGTTTCACCATTTGTGGTAGTCCCTAAAAATAATAGAAAATGGAGAATTTGTATAGATTATATAGAACTAAATAAAGCCACACAGAAGGATAATTTTCCTCTTCCATTTGTAGACCAAGTCATTGATACTCTTGTGAGAAGGAAATATTTTTCTTTCCTAGATGGATTTAGTGGATATAATCAAATCCATATTTCTCTTGAATACCAAGATAAAATTATGTTCACCTGTCCATGGGGAACATTCACATATAAATTCTTACCATTTGGGCTGTGCAATGCACCAACCACTTTTCAAAGGGAAATTTTGAGCATTTTTTTCTGATTTATTTGATGAAGGGCTTAACTATATATGGATGATTTCACATGTTATAGTAATGATTTTTATCAACTTTTACATAATATGCTACCAGGTTATGCCTTAGTAATGAAAAATGGTGTAGTCTTGAGAATTTTATCTCTTCTATAAGTATTAAAGTAGACCCAACTAAGATTGAGGTAATTATTAAACTCCCTACCCTCATATGCCAATAGGTCTAAGTAGTTTCCTTGGTTATGCTAGTTACTATCATTGTTTCATAACACATTTTTCAAAAATTGCAGCATCATTGTATGCATTAATTGGACATGTGGAATTTGAGTGGAATGATAAATGTGACATTGCTTTTCCAAATTTGAAAAGGTTGGTTTCAACAACTCATGTGTTGTGGGGACCAAATTGGATTCTACCATTCCATATATCATCAAATACATCCAATATGACAATAGGAGCAGTGCTCAAACATGAAGAGGATAAGAAATCCTATGAAATTTACTACATTAGAAGAAATCTCACACCTATAGAGTTAAACTATAATGTGACAGAAAAATAGTGCTTGGTCGTTGTTTATTCTATAAATAAAATTTGTCATTATATAACATGATATCAAATTTTTCTGTACATTGATAATTCTGCTATTTGGTTTGTAGCTAAACAACCTGTTACCAATGGTAGAGTAACTCGCTGATTACTTTTATTGCAGGAGTTCAACATTACTCTAGAGGGCTGGATAGGAAAAAATAATATTGTCAAATATTTCTTGTCAAGAATACCATCTATGGCTAAACCTCTACTAGTGGAAGACCAATTCCTAGATGAACATCTATTTGTTGTGACCGTCAAAACGTTGCAATATTCTAATGTTGCAAATTACCTGGCTGCTAGAAAGTTTCCATCACATTTTTCATCCTGGGAAAATAAGCTTATGATCCAGTGTAGCGTACAATTTTAATGGATAGATGGTTACCTCTTCCACATAGGGGATGACATTCAAATTCACAGATGTACTAGAGAAGACAAAATCTATGATATCCTCAGGGCTTGTCATGATGAACCCTATGGAGGTCATTTTACTAATTGAAGTATTGGACAAAAAGTATTACAGATGGGCTATTTCTAGCCCAGAATATTTAAAGACGCTAAGAAATATGTCCAGAGTTGTGACAATTGTCAAAGGATAGGTCATCCCATCTAAGATGATGAAATGTCCCTTTAGCCACATATTTTATTGGAACCATTTGAAAGAAGGGAAATGGAAATTGTAGGTCCCTTTAATCCACCTTCAAATTTGAAGACATATATTCTAGTATGTATAGAATACATAACTAAATAGGTGGAAGCGATAGCACTCTCAAGGGCCATGAAAGAAGAAGTTATCGATTTTCTATTTGATCTATTCATTCTATATGGGTTACCTCGAGAGATTGTAATTGATGGGGGATCAAATTTCATTGCTCATAAAAGTTATTCCACTTTGAAAAAATACCATATCAAACATAGGGTTACCTCTCCTTACCATCCAAAAGAAAATAGGGAGGTGGAAAGCACAAATAAATTCTTGGAGGCAATTTCAACTAAGACAATATCTACAAACCACTGAGACTGGGCCTCCAAGCTTCCTGAAGCCATATGGGCCTATCAGATGAATTAGCTCGATACTATTGGATTTTCACCTTATCAACTTATTTTTCATAAGGAGCCTATTTTTTTGATCAAATTTGATGTCAAGATTCTCAGAACTGCTAAGGAAGTTAGACTAGATCTTATAGAGGCACAAAAACAACACTTACAATAACTCAACAAAATGGATGAAATTCTCCTTCTTTCCTTACAACACAACCATATTTTAACAACAAAGAGATAAATGGCATGATCGATTGATTAAAAATAAAACCTTTCAGAAAGGCGATTGAGCATTGTTATATGACTCCTGATTCCAAGAATTTTGAGGTAAAATCTAAACAATAAGGTTGGGTCCTTATAAAGTTATCAAATTTTATGACAATGCAATGGTGTGTGTCACTACAATTGATAATTCTGGCATTTATTTCCTTGCCAATGGGCACCAACTTCATCTGTATCACCAACCACTTGCACAAGAATATTTTCTTCATGAAATTAATAATTATGCAAATTTACAAGTTGTATCTAATCGGGGAAATTCCCTCGAAGTCAAAACCATGTATTTTTTATTTCAAAATCTCTTTCATTCTGTACATAATGTAATTAGTTTCTATCTTTTTATGGTATGTATGGTTTTTTTACTTTGGGAAAACATCGCGAATATTTTTATAAAAACGTTGTTGTCATAATCTATTCATAGTTGCTATTTCTTTAGTTACAATTGTTGTTTCCTTAGTTACAATTGTTGTTTCTGTTATCGCTCAGGTTGTCCCTAGGCTCCTGTAGGGATATGGCCGAGGTAACCACAAACCCATCTTTGGATTGCAGGTTGTAGCCCACCTGCAATCAGAGAGGGCTCTCTCTTAATGATTCAACTTTGTTGATGATTTTAGGCTAGCTTTTGGCTCAGGGGTTTTTGTTTGGGTTTGGATGGAAGGAAAATGCTTTCAGGCAGAGGGGCAATTCATGAAGTGATAAGTTTCAAACCATTGGGCATGGAGTCGTGGGTTAGGATTATCAGTGCGTTTTCCTGGTCATAAGAGAAACATGAAGTAGGATAGATGCTCATAACACAATCTTCAAACTAAAAGGGTGAATGACATGTAAGGAATGAGAGGCACTTAAGAATCTCTCACTCGGCTTAACAGAGGGAAGGATGATCTCTATCTAGGGGCAATGAAGAATCCCTGGATAACTGTCATGCATGATAAGGTTAGGGCAAACATGAGCCATGTGGAATTCATATTTATGCCTAAACGGAGGAAAACATAAAGAAACAATAGAAATTGAGCATAGAGTGTATTTAAACAAATTCGAAACTAATCTTCTTTTCTGCTGTTTAGATGGTAACTTATGAAATGGAAAACAGAGGTAATAAGCACTTATTGAGTTATGCAACAACACGAGAATTCCATAATCACTCTTCAACCGATAAACACAGTGAACAATCCATTCTCCAAAAGCTCGTAAGCAATCTTTGATTATAGAAACTATCAGGTATTATAGTGCGAGTCTCTCCTGGAGCAAAATTAGCTAAAGATAGCTTGTTGACCAATCAACCAACCAACCCCTTCAATACAGTATTCAGGGTTGTCTTTATAGTGCAACTATCTCAAACAATTTATTACAATTGACCTAAAACAGGTCTGCAAAAGAGTTTTTCTAAACCTAAAATTGTGCCAAAATTAAATGCAGGTAAATATCTATTGAGCTATGTCAGAGGTAGCTGGATCAAAAAGAGTGCAATGTGGCCCTTGGAGGCTCGATGTAGTACTGCTGGAATAACTATGCTTTGGGAGTTGCAGCTCTGTTCTGGCGTGAGTTAAATGTGCAATAACCGTGATTTGAGAGTTTTGAGTGGCCTCGCCCTCTTTTTTGACTTTGTTGGAAGGTATTTAATTTTCTCTTGCTTTGGGCCGCTATTAAGATCTTCGCTGATACTCTTTGCCGCTACATTGATGGTCTTCGCCGCTTACTGATACTCTTTGACGTGCTTTCTCCCTGTAGATTTGATCTGATACTCTTTAATCTCTATCTCTGGTCTTTTCCTGTCTTCAAATCGGTTTAATTTGGCAAAATCGGGCAATTTCGGGCTTTTTCGGTGCAAAATGGGCCAAGGAATCAAAAGATTCCCTAAAGATTCCCCAATATCGCTCATTTCTCGTAGCGATGCACGATTAGCGCTTCGCGCTAATCGCGCATCGAAAACTGCCTCCGTTTCTCGTTCCGGAGCTCCGAAGCTCGACTTTCGCGCTTGCGCGTTTTTTCCCTTTTCTGGATGCTGACGCCAGCATGACGTCAGCTGTACGGCGGATGACGTTAGCCAGGTGACATGGCAGGGTGACTCATATGTTACTGCGATGTGATCAACTTCTTCCGATGCGATCACAATATCGCGTTGGCAGAGATTGAGAGGGTATTTATTTTGGAAATGGGATGCTTGCAACTGCCGATCGCTAATATCGTGATATCGCATCGGGAAAAAAGGAAAGGGGCACACTTATGTGGTAAAAATATTGTGATATGCCGATGCGAGATGGCTTACCAGGGTCAGACGAATGTTAAGGCAATCGGCAAGGGTTTATTGCGATCGGATGAAGTGGAGAGGTGCTTTTGAAGGGTATTTGAGGTTTTTGGAAGGGGTTCGATAACTCAAAGAGGAATTTTATGCTTTGGAAGGAGTTCATTGCATTAGGAGATGGTTTGAAGGGGCAACATGAGGGTTCTTGTCAAGTTTCAGATAAACTGAGCAATTCCCGGGGGTACTTATGGTTATTTTCAACCAGGGGGGGGGGGATATTTACATAAGGTGATTACTTACATAGTTTTAGTAAGGGAGAAAGGGAAATAAATAGGGAGCTACATAATAATGTCAGTGGTTAATATGAAGATGACAAGAAAGCGCTAAGTTTTAGAGATCTTAGGCTTCAAAGGGGAGATAGAACCTTATAGAGAGATTATGGATCCTCCTTGAGTGAAGTAGGTCTTCACCCAGGCTAATGACATGAAAAATTATGAAACTAAGAGATATCAAGCAGATCTTGACCTCTTTTGGGGAAATTAGTTAATGATTTCAGGAAGATGGAGAAAGGGAAGTTAGTTATGCCTGGTTTGAGCTTCTTCAAATAAAAATGCTTGATGACTATGATCTGAGTATAGATGGTACTTTAAAACATGAACAGACATCAAGATTCTGCAACCTCAAAACTACCTACCCAGCCTAGTTACCTAACATTTTTTCTTCTTTTGGTTTGGGTGCACTTGGACTTGCAGACCCATCATTTCAATTTTTTCTTTTTATGCCTTCCTATCTACAAACTACCTTTTTTTCTTCCAAGGGCCCAGATTAAGCAGTTGGGCTCCTTTGATTCTCTACCTATCTAAGAATCTGCCAAGATTAAGCTGTTTGGACAGATTTTGATTCTCTATATTCTAAAATAGGAAATTGAAACCTAGGGAGACCAAGATTAAGTTGTTTGGACCTCCCTTTAGCTGAAAATTGTACAAAACTGGAATGACGTTTTCAAAATTTGGAAAGCAGTTAGATGAACTCTAAGTAGCCTTCTTTGCTTGGTGACTGTTTAGCAAATATTGAGCATTGTAGCATGCAAAGTATGACATATTTGGCCTGTAAAATGTCAATCATGAAATATGAGTAACCTGCTGCAGCAGGAGGCTAACAGTGGCTCCACTTGGGGATGGCTTCTCCTTGTGAGAAGTCAAGAACAGTAGGTCAGATTGCCTTGATTCTTCTGTTATGGTTGTGCTTTGAACTTGTTAGTGCTGACTGTTGGATTGATTTTAACTTTTGGACTGGTAACAGCTCTTTCCTTCACTTGTGCTGCTGTTAAACTGCAAAGTACTGTCTTCTTTCTCCTGCGTGCTTTAGCGTCATGAATTCTTGCAAAAATAAAATCAAAACGCTGATATATACAAACATTCTATGTACAGAATATAATTCCGCCTGCTCTTTTCAATCAAAAGGATCATTGTAGTGCTTTAGCATTCGGCCATTAACAGGGCCTTCTTTAGCTGTGCTGCGATCTGGAGATTTGAGAAAATAGGTATTATTGCCTTGCACAGCGCTGATAATGTATGGACCTTTCCACAGAAAATCGAATTTTGCATGTTTTCCCTTGTCCTCTCTTCGTGAATCCCATCTTAGAACTTTGTTGCCCACCCAGAAATCTTCTGCTTTTGCCTTCTTATCAAACATCTTTTTGATTTTTTCTTGCAGTATTTGAGCTCTGTCGAAGACTTGCTCTCTGGTTTGCTGAAGACGAATGGTTTGATTAACTCTTCTCTGCATGTCATTTGGTTCAGCTTGAATTTCTTGCAACAATTTAATAGTGGGAATGCCCAAAGATGAAGGAAAATTGGCTTCCATGCCATATACAAGTTCATAAGGGCTCATCCCAATGGATTTCTTGGTGGAAAGTCTATCTGCCCACAGAGCATTTGTGAGCTTCCTATGCCACTTCTTTTTGTTTTCCTCCAGCAATTTCTTTATGATATTGATTAGGCTTTTGTTGGAAGATTCGGCCAATCCATTACCTTGAGGGTAGTAAGTTGTGGAGTGGCCTAAGGTAATGTGGTATTTATGGCAGAAGTTGATCATTTTTTTGGATTTGAAAGAAGCAACGTTATCAGTGATGATCTTCTCAGGGCAGCCGAATCTAGAAAGAATATTGCTCTCAAGGAATTGGATAATGGTGGAGTCGTTGGCTTGCCTACATGGAATGGCTTCAATCCACTTAGAGAAATAATCGGTGGTTGTTAAAATCAACTTGTGTTGGCCTGAGGAAGAGGGGTGAATTTCTCCAATGAATTTGAGACCCCATTGTTGAAAAGGTTTCTCAGTTGAAATGGGCTTCAAGGGCAAGGGCAATAATTTTCTTTTCCCTTCAAAGATTTTGCATTTGTGGCATGAGACAACAAACTTTTTTACATCTGCAAATAGAGAGGGCCAGTAATAACCAGCCCTTAAGATCTTGTCAGCCATGGACTTCCAATATAAGTGTCCTCCACAGTCCCCTACATGGAATTCTTTCATGATGTTGTTAGTTTCATTTATAGTTAGACAATTAAGAAAAATACCTTCATGATTTTTCCAAAACAAAGCACCATCTATGACACAAAATTTAGATGATTTCATCCTTAAAAATCTTTTCTTGGTTCTGGACAATCCTGGGGGAGCACACAGGTTTAACAATATAAAGCAAACATCAGCATACCATGAGGATTGCAGGAAGGTTTCACTGATCTGTGGAGTTTCCAACTTCGGTTCATTGTCCATTTTATTAATATCTAAGGCTTGGAAGTTTGTTTCGGTCATTAGTTTGGCTAAACCTTGTCCTTTTATGAGCTTGGTGGGTTTTATTTCAATTTCGTATTCAAGGATGCTGGCAATCCACTTGCCTCTTTTGCCTTCTAGTCCCTCTTGAGTTAATATATCCTTTACAACAGCGTTAGGGACATAGGCGATCACGTGGGAGTATAAGATGTAAATTCTGAAATCTTTGATGGCTTTGACCAGGGCATAGGCTTGCTTTTCCATAATCTGATATTTCAAGGGTGCATCTCTCAAAGCTCGACTGAAGAAAGCAATTGGCTTTTTGTTGCCCTGATCATCTTTTTCCAAAAGGACAGTAGCTATAGTGTGTTCAGATGCAAAGGAAAAAATGATAAAAATATTTGTCGAATTGAGGACTGGTGAGGACAGACGTTTGAGTTAGGGCAGTTTTTATACTCTCAAAAGCATGCTTGGTTTCAAGAGACCATTTTACCTTGGCATCCTTCTTCAACATGTTGCTCAATAGCCTTATTAGCTCGGCTAGGTTTGGGATAAATCTCCGTAGGAAATTGATCTTTCCAAGGAATGCTTGCAGTTCTTTTATGTTTCTTGGATAGGGGATTTGAAGGATAGCTTGAATTCTTTCCGGGTCAATTCGAATCCCATCTTTTGATATGATATGCCCTAGAAGCTTACCTTCCTCAAGGGCAAACAGGGCCTTCTTGGATTCAGGGAAATGCCATATTTCCGGCATGTCATGAAAATTTACCTTAAGTGCTTAAGGTGCTCTTGGTTAGATTTGGAGAATGGAGTCAGGTCATTAAGGTAAACTACGAGGAAATCATGTATCTCCTTGGAAAATGCAATATCCATTGCTCTTTGAAAGGTAGCACCATCGTTTTTCAGCCCGAAGGGCATTTTAACGTACTTAAATGTTCCCCACGGTGTGGTAAAGGCTGTCTTGTCCTGGTCATCTAGGTGAACAAGTATCTGATTAAATCCTGAAAATCCATCTAGTAAAGAAATTTTAGAGGAACCCACTACTCTTTGCAAGATATGGTCCATTTTGGGCAAAGGATAGTGGTATTTTAGAGAGACCTAGTTTAAATTTCTCAAGTCCACACACAGTCTTATCTCTCCTATTTTTTTCCTAGTGGGAACTAAATTAGACACCCACTCAGAGAACCTGATGGGTGCAATGATACCTGCTTCAAACATTCTCTTTATTTCGTTTTCGATAAGGGGAAGAAGCATGGGGTTGATTCTCCTAAGTTTATGTTTGAACGGTTTTTGATTTGGTTTTAAGGGAATGGTATGTTGGATCACTGTGGTGTCATAGGACTTCAAGTCCTCATAACTCCAGGCAAATATATCTTGGAATTCTTTGAACAAATCCACATATTTCGGTTTTTTATCAGGGGGCAGATTTTTGGACAATTTAATCATTCTGGGATGCTCTGCTATTCCTATGTTGTGTTCTTCTATATCAACATTCAAAGGTTCTACCTTTGGCTTTTTGGGCACATCATTGTCATCAAACATGTCTTCTAATGGAGTAAGGCCGCCAGGTAGAAAATTACTCTTTAGATCAATAAACTCATCCTCTGCTTTGGTTGTTTCCTCTAAACATATTTGTTTCAGCTGTTCTATTTTTGTATTGTTAAACACAGTTGGGTTAAGGATTTTTTTAGCTGTTGCAACTGTTATAGTCAGGTGATTTTCTTCTGCTAGCTGTTGTGAGTCGGTCATGGCATCCATGTCAATGTTTGTGTTGGAAAATTCGTCCTCCAGAGTTAAGAAACTGTTAATCTGGGCATCATTTTGAAATACCTGCCAATCCTTGACATTGTTGGGGACCGAAGGTCTGTGTTTTATTTCAGTGGTGAAATGGTGATTTGGTTCAAAGGGAAGCTTGCATGTGCTATAAAAGGTTGCTAGACTATGGGCATGAATATTATGATCTCGTGCAATTTTGGCAAGCCTGAATTCACTGAAGGCATTGAGTAATTCGGTGGCAGCAGCTCTATAAGCTCTCATTCTATTAACATTGGCGACAAAGATACCTTTCATTTGTTGTATAATCAAGTCAGAGTCACCTAGGATGGATACTTTAGTAGCTCCTAGGACTTTGAGCAACTTAAGGCCTAAGAGAAGAGCTTCATACTCTGCCATGTTGTTTGTACATCTGAAATTGAGTCTATAGGCATGGCCTTGTGCGTGATTATCATGAGTATTGTAAATCCATACTTCGGCCCCTGCTCCTAACTTGTTAACCGAACCATCAAACTCCAAATACCATGTGACTTCTTGTTTGAGGTTTGTATTGAGATTTTCAGTTTTTTAAGGATTGGGCAAGCTTACAATTTTTGTTTCGGGATGTTCTTCTGCTGTTTGTTGGTTGCCTTGACTATTGAGACAATGTCATGGGTATTGGCAACCAATTCCTCATTGATGTATGTTCCTTGTTCCAAGGATAATGGCTTATCATCAGTTGGAGGGCTGGTGTTATCATTAAATAAAATAAAAGAATCCATATCGAAATGGATTGAGTATATTGGAAAATTTTGGGGCTTCTCTTCACTGCTTACCACATATTTCATTAACATTTCTCTGTATAGTCTCTTTGGTTTCCCAAAGACAGATATAGTGGCATAAGAGAGGTCGCGTTGAAGGGATCCTTACAATTTTTCTCCCCACGATCTGGATAGGAGCATGCCATACTTTGTGGGAATGTCAGCAACTACTACGTCCATTAAGATTGTTTTGTTGGGGAATTGGACTAGAGAGACACAAAGATCTTTGATCAAGCCTAAACATTTGACTTGACCTGAGTCAAAGGAATACAGATCTTTATACGGTCTTGTGACATCAAGGTTCAACCTTTCCATTACAACTTTGGGCATAAGGTTATGTGAGGCACCTGAGTCAAACATAGCATTATGCAGTATTTTGTCATGTATTTGCAGACTGACATAAAAAGGTGGAACAGGTCCATATGTTGATTTTCCATTAACTTCTGGACCAAACAGCAGCTCAGGGGTATCGTCTAAAATGTTTACATCATCCCTTACCTCTGGTAATTGAAGTGACCTTTGAATTTGTTGCCTATATACATCATGTTTGGCGAGTTCTGAGAGGGGAATGGATATCTTAAGTTTTCCAATCTCTGCTTCTAAACTGAATGGTTTTTCCAATGAGTTCTTGGCGTTGATAGTGGCGAACTTCTCTTTTTCAGGGATACTCTCTATGTTTTCTTTTGGAATGTCAATGTCACGAGGTATGACAGTTTGTGGTATTTCTGTTTTGGGAAGATTTTTAGGAGTGCTATTTAGATCTTCTTTTGGGGAGGAGGGAGGTAGAGGCGATCAATAGGAGAGTGTGTGTCTGTTACATCCTCCACAGTTACTTGATGAGGGTTCGGGACAGAGCTGTCAGCAGGTTGATTAATGGTGCTATTTCCTTTACTTTTTGTTGACCTGTTTGCTATCTTTTGTTCTGCTAGATGGGGGAACATCAATGGTCCTTGTTCTTAATTTGTATTTTTTGTATACCTCGTACACATCAGTATCATAGCCTTGTTTAAAATCGAAGGACTCTCTCGACTTGGTGTGAAATTGTTTTGCATCAGGGTATAGTCGGTCTTCTTCTGTAAGAAATATTTGCTGTTCATTTTCTGAATCTATCAAGTTCATATGAGTCCCTTCTGTGGGCTCAGTGGATGTAGATGCCTCCGCATAGTTTTATTGGAAAGGAGGCCTAATATCATGGTCGAGACTGGCCCTTCCAGCGTTTGTGTTTTGAGTTTTTCGGAAGTTAGGGTTCCTTATGGCATTGGGCTGTTGACCTTCCCATGAAGTTTTCCTCTCAACATTGTCTACTCTGTCTCCCAGCCTATGAATGCCATTGATGATAGCATCTAGCTTCTGATCGAAGGCTGAGGGTTCTTCTTTGAAAGTGGTTCTTCTCTTGGTTCTAGCTCTACTTCTTTTAGCAATTAGATTTGCTTCCACACTAACAACAACATCTTGCATTTCTGCAAGGCTTTGAGGGGCTCTTTCCCTTAACTGATATGCCATTTCGGCATCAAAGCCATCCAGGAATTTGTACAAAGCAAGATCAGGTGGAGGTCTTAAATTTTGTGGTATTGCACTGTAAACATTATTAAACCTTGCACAGTAATCCAAAACTGTTTCCTGAGGTCCTCTTTTGATAGT
>APFE030857929.1:102688-132662 GCA_000404065.3 Pinus taeda
ATCTTTTGAATTTGAATTTTATTTTTCCCCCATTTCTAAGTCATTAATGCATTCTTGGTGGTAGATCATCCCAAATCTAGTTCTGACTTCGTATCTTAATTGCCCGTCGCCCACTCCTTTTTGTCTAAAATTGAACATCCTATCATGAATAGTGATAACAACGGTCACCTCCCAGCCTACCCGTGCAACAGCATAGCCCCCTATGCGTGGGCATGACCCCTATGACATACCGACCCGGTGCGCAACCCCCTTATCGTACAACTCCCCTACAGACTTTTTTATAGTCCCGCACTCTCTTTCAACTACTTGGAGCGTTGAGACTATGCTCCCTATGGATAGTTAGGTGGTCACACCACCTGTGTGAGGCTTCAATTCAATTTCCAGCCTAGTCCATGGGCACTCCCCAATTTCCCTTGCGACAGTCAGCGCCGCACGTTATTCCTTATGTGGTGCGCTCCCTCAGTTAATTTGTCTAGTAAGGTGTGATCGCATCCATGGTAGTAGAGCCACAAATTCTCGGCAAATATCTTCTAATGCAGTAGTATCGCCACTCATATCTTGTCCTGTCATTCTTAGTTTATCTTGCGTGATTTCGGTTTCTAGTTTGATCATTTCTTCGTTCATTATCCTGGTTTTCTTCCTTAGTCGTACCTAATCTTTGAGTTTGCGAAACTTAAGGTTCCCCCATCGAATGGCTTCCTTCATTTGCATATGTTCAACCTCGTGCGGCTGCATAATTCCTTCATCCTGGTCCCTACGTATTGTTCCAACTATGTGAGGATCCCTTCCACCCAAAACTATGGCCTCGACTCCGCCCATCATCTTTGGGATTTTCTCTACGCTCAGATTCTTGTACATGGCCCTAGAGGTCCATCGAAACGCTGGTACACGCAAGTCCCAATCGGTTCATCTGGCCCGGTGGACCTTGTTCAGGATCCCACATACCTTCCTGAATCCTTCTACGTGGAAAATTTGTGGTGTGCATCGCTTTTCCTGCTGTTGCATCTGGTTTTGATTTTCGATCCATAGTCTAGGGTGTGCTTGCACAGCACATGTCTACACCCATTGACACAGGTGGGCGCACAAGCTGCTTTGTCCTGGCTGCCTAGCTCTCATTTGACATTGGGGGCTTCCAAACCATAAGAGCATCTACCTTTTGCATTCATGCCAATTTACAATGGTCTCGTAATGTGTACTCCACCATCTTGCGGGTGTTGCGTGCAGCGCCCATTCCAGTGCAACATACCACTACTGTTCTGGTACTGCGCTTTCAAATTTGTCCAGGAATTCATCCACCGCTGTCACTCCATCATATTTTGCCAGTTCCCTTGCCTCTATTTTCACGCAAAGCAGTGATCTAATCATCATGTTGCAATTCAGCGTTGTCACTTCGTGCAAACGGTTCTGCCAGCGCTCTACTTCTTCATCTGAATTCGAAGTATAGGAGCTGTTGTGCTCCCACGAGATTCTCCCATCTGTAGTCGTGTTCACCCAATCCTGGTCTTGCACCATTATCTAGTAAATACAATCCAGCTCATCATCACTTTCATCGTCGCGCACTGGTTCAGTGTAGTGTGCTCCTTCGACTAGGTATAGCGGGACCACTACGCATAGGGACTTTTTCTCGAATATCATCTTCCACTTCTTCAGGTTGATGACTCCATTCATATCAGTGTCCCAGTCTATTCCTAGCAACACGGGATAGGGATTGTTGTCATCAACAATCTCTATTACTTCAAAGTCTGTCTCTATGCTCGTGCCTTCGATATCGACTGTTATCCCTTGCAACCTCCCCATGGGAAAAATATTCTGTTGGTTCACCATTCTTAATTGAGTAGGGGACCACTGCAACATGGGCCTACCCATGTGTTCCCATGTTTGCTTCGGTAACAGATTTGTGTCTGATCCCAGATCTAGGATGGCTTGATCTATTTCATACTCACCAATATGCGCCGTCAATCTCATTTCCATTCCAGTACGCAAGGCATGCTTTCCAAATTTCTAGAATATGAGCTATTCTCCTAACCCCACACACCTAGTGATCAACTCATGTAGTCCCTTAATTGCCTTATTGTTGCACAACAGTTTCATGCATGTCTCCAAGAAGGTAATGAGCATGGAAGGATCCATTCCAGTCTCTAGTTGATCCTTACTGCCTGAAGTGGAGGCCTTTGTGAAACTCTTCTTAGCTTCCATGAACATCTCCTTTGCGCGTTCTAAGTCAAACTCAGTTTCCTTTGTGGGAGCCTTGTAAACCCATGTATCTTCCTCAGGTTGCTTCCCCTTATCTTCCCCCGTGGTCGCACCGCTTCTGAGCATCATGTTCACATTTCGGTCTTCTTCACGTGGTTCAAACCTCATCATTTGGATATTCTGAGTCGGAGGAGGTTGGAGTACCCCTTTCTCGTGCATCTGTGCGATAAACGTAGGAAAATCTATCATTTCATGATCAAACTAACCATAGTATGAATAGGATATTCTCCTCGGGTTGGTACAATCACGGGCGTAGTGCCTTGGTCTTCTGCAATTGTAGCAAATCAACTGTCTGTAGCCCCTTCCTGGTCCCATTCCTCCTGGTCCTCGACCTCGCCCTTGAAATCCTGCGCACGCCATCCCTGCAGTTGGGTCTAGGGCTCGCATTTCTGTCTACATCCTATAGGCTGGGGTCCGATCCATCAATAGCTTGTAACTGTGGCAAGTGCACTCATCGTGGCCTACTGACTTGCAGAAATTACAAAACAACTACTGGGGAGTCTGTGTATACTTCTGCAACTAATGACAATTATCTGTCACGTGTTTTCCTCCTATCTGATAGATCACACACCAAAACGTGGGTGTCACACTTAGCCCTGCCTATGCCTATGGTCTCAATGGCATTGGTCCACCTCCTGCCAATTAGTTCGCGAATACTAGACAGTGGTCCTTGTCATGGCACTGGCCTTTGCATTTTACGCACCATACTTCCTCGCATGACTCTGGCGGCGGTGCCTTATCCTGCTTCAAGCTCTATATTTCCAAGTAGAGATTCTATAGTTGCATGCGGATTTGTTGAACTCCCAACCCAGGATCTTGTATCGGGGTCTCATGCAACCTCATCACCATTTCCAATGCTTTGGCCTGGGAGAAATTTTATGTTGTGACAGCGCCGTCCTCAAGTGCGGTGTCAGGGATGCCACAAACCATGTGCAATGTTGTGCATCTGTGAGCATCATATTATCCTCGCGGATCATATTCTTGAGCCATTGATCTGGATCCCAAGGGGTCTCACCTAGAAGCATCGTGATCTCTTTAAACTCGATGATTGATTGTGTCTCTGATTTCAGCCGGCTAAATTCTCTGTTCAATGCATTCTGGATCTATGTTATCCCTGTGATTGGGTGGTCGTTAGAGTGCTTGATATACCATGTCAACACGCGATCTTGCAGCGCGCTCACCAATGTAACCTTATTAATGTTGTTGTCCATGACCCCTTGCGCTTCCCACACTGCTCTTACCACGAACTAGTACTGGTCCAGATCCTCATTCCCTACTCCTCTGGATACAGGTAGCTTGATCGCGCTTGCCATGCTGAACTGCAGGGGTGGTGGAGGTGGAGTGGTTAGAGATGGAGGTGAGGGAGGTGAAGGGGGCAGAGGTGTGGGTGGGGTTGGTAACTGCGGAATGTGTTTTCCTATCAAACTGGCTGCACTTCTCAGAGAGACCCGAGTGAAATCTTCCTCGCTTTATCGCGAAGGTGAAATTAAAGGATTATTTCCTAATTCCCCACTACTTTTGTAGATCTTTCTGCTCTGCGTCATCCCAAACATTAATGTATTCGCATAACCCACTTTTCACATTACAATATCTTAATCCAGGTATTCAAATATTTAATATATTTACTTCTCAGTCCCTTGAGAAAAAATCGTTCTACTTCACTGTAGCTTATGGTCATGTCTACTGTGAACTCAGTGATGAATCCCCCTATTATCCAGTCGAGCTAATGGTCCATAGCTCGCATGATCTTATCTTTTGATGCCTCTAGTCTACGCACTAATTTCGGAGTCCATACTATTGGTTGGTTGAGCTTACACCTTCCCTGGCTATCGGTTAACCTCGTGATCCACTCATACAGTTCAGAAGGAAAGGATGCAAAGAAAATCTCATGGATTTCTGTATACATGTAGCGATCCAACCACCTTTTCTCAGACACCTGCGGAGTTCTGTTTTCCTGTCTCACAAACTCATGAATATTCTTGTCCAACCACTCTTCAATTTCCTTCTTTGTTGGGTTCTAGTGGCACGACATCAGACATCCCTTAGGCAGATCCTGGTCCTGGCAATGGAACCATTTATTGGCTACGTGGGGCCTGACCCAGGTTCAACAGTGAGTATAGCCAAGAAAATCTCGGTACTACTAGCCCTTTCGGCAACAGTCCGCGGAGCGCGAACTGAGGTCTCACCCGAAGTAGTATGGAAGGGTGTTGGAACTAGGTTTCCACACCCTAGGGATGTCTTGATGAGGGTTCTGGGAGTACCTGATCCTAACCTGTGCGCTGCGCTGCACCGCGCAGCTTTCTATCCTCCGCAACCTGTGCACACCTTTGTGAATACAGTATTATCCTAATCCCGATATTTACTGTGCTAATATATTAGTGATTTAACTTAGTTTGTGTGAACCCAATGTTATTATTACTTATTTACTTTCAGATAAGTGCACGTAACCAAAACACATATAAATGCATAAAGATAAACAACCCATAGAAATCCAGATTTACAAATAGATGCACAATATTTTGAATCAACTTATCTTTATTAATCACCCTTTTCAAGTTCAGTACAATTTAGACCCAACTCTGCCCTGCACACTTAGCTGCAGGGGTTTGCACACTCAGTTGCAGACTCTACTAGGCCTTTGTGCACTCAGCTACAGAGTCTTTACCTACTACTATGACCCAATACCTTCAGATCCATTTCTATCCTCTAACCATGCCTTTGCCTCTATATATTACTTCCTTTCCAAAAGCTATCTTTACACTTAGATCCTCGCTCTATTTATACCATCCCATGGTCCGTAGACCATGGGTAGGCCAACACAATTTTACATTAAATTACATTATTTTAGGGCAGACAACCTTATGACTCATCCTAGACTCTCGCGCTATGCGCCCGCATTTCGCAGGGTCTTTACATTATGTTGACCAAACCTCGGGCTTTAAGCCCCAAAAACATGCTATGGGGGGATCTGATGCCCAACATAGTGCCATCAAGAAGCTCAGGGTAGCTCAGAGCATTGATTGAAGGAATCAAGTCTAAGGTAGCTTAAATCTGTTTGCAGAGTGATGACATCCATGACAGGGATATAGATGGTATTCTAAGCCCATTGGTTTAGTTGAGTAACCTTTGGAGTTAAGTGTGGAACTTGTAAAAATAAACTTTACCATAATCCCAAAGATCCAAGTCAAGATGACAAAAGCTCAAGGAGATGTAGCCGATGATATTCGAGTGAACGCCTAGATTAAATTTGTTGTTATGTGTGGTTTTTTATTTGCTACATTATATGGCTGTTATATGTGTTTAATATCAGCAGAAAGAAATGGACTTAAAGCACTTAAACAGTTAAAAGAAAACATACATCTGTTTCGAGTATTTAATTCTGCAAATGTCATATATAAGCTAGATCATTTATTTGTTAAACTGAGTAGGAGGTTCTTGTAAGCATAACAAGTTATCAAACCCCCATTTCAGATTAGGTGGTAGCAGAGAAGGTTGCTTGATTGATAGAGGATGGTTGCTTGATTGACAGAGCAATAAGTTGCTTGATTGACAGAGCAGTAGGTTGCTTATTTGACTTGAAAGGTGTTTAAATAGTACAAAGGATTTGACTATTTGACTATTTGTAAATTGACTGTTGTTTGAGTTTGCAAAGGTGAAAGGAAAGCTACTGATAGCTAAGTCAAGGAAATGACAAGAAGGAAGAAGGGCTGAAGACATTCTCCTTACCCAAAGGACCTCAAGGCATCCCTTGAAGCATAAGAGGGTTTGTTTGCAAAAGGCTGCTTGAATAAGAGTTTAACTCTACAGCCATTAGTTCTTTGAAAGCTTTGTGAATTTTGTTGAAGTTCTTTTGTTCATTTCTATAATGACAACTTCTACAAGTGAGTTGTCAAAATCCTCCTCCTTCACAAGATTATTTGATGAAGGCATGAATCGAGACTTGTTATCATGATGGATATGGTGAAACAAATGTATGAAGATGAAAGGAAGAGCACCAAACTTCGAGAGCAGTTGAATTCCATGAAGGAAGAGAAGCAGTTTCTTTTTAACAAATTGTAGGAAATGGAGAGCAACCTTCATATTGCAAATAATAACCTAGAAAGGATGCATGAGTTGGAGACACAGCTCCTCGTTGCCAAAGAAGCCTTAGTCAAGCATCAGTTTGAATAAGAGGTAAATAATCCTAGTTTGTATTCAATTTCTTCTAAGAATGTTTATGTTGCTTATTTTGAAAAACATACAAGAGGTATAGGGTCCAAATTGATGTCAAAAATGGGCTATGAAGGAAAAGGATTGGGCAAACATGCACAAGGCATTGTTGAGCCAATAATGGTAGAGGAAAGGCCTAAGTATTTGGGTCTTGGTTATGGACAATATTGTGGAGAAAGTTCCAAAGCAACCATGAAGGCAATTGAAACAATTCCTAGAAGGAGTTTCATTTTAGGTTCTCTACCTCAAGTTTGTAAATATTGTATTCATGGGGAATGCAATTTTTTGAAACATACTTTGCAAGAAGAATGTGTTCATAAGCATGCACTCGAACAAGGGAGTTGTGAAAGCTATGAAATCATTGAAGAGATTGATGTGTTCCGAAGGGAGCCATTTATTCATTCAATTCATCTCCTCATGAAGGAAACAAAGGTGAAAGGTGAAACATTTCTTTTGATTATGTTAAGCATGGGAAATTTCCACATAAGCATTGGAAAAAATTTGCATGTTCCTTTTGTTGTTTGGTTAACCATAGTGTTTCTAGATGTTGGAAGAAAATGGCCACATACAGGAAAATTTTGAAGAAAAGGAGGCAAGAATCCAAAGGTCCATTGGTGATGCAGCTTAAGTCACAACTACCCACAGTATGCATATAAAATTCAGGTCATATACATGTCCCATAAATTTTTATATTAAAACCTTCTTAAACCAAGGTTTAATGCTCTTTATTAAATGCTTAGGTGGAAACGTTTTATTTAATTGTCCAAAGTCTGGACCTTTATAAGCCTTTGAAGTGGAACCTTATACAACCCTTCATAATATTTGGTTATTTCTTATTAACCGTGCATATTAACCATACCCTGGTCTTTAGAATTTGGTTAAAACTCAAACTTAACCCATAAAACATTAATTCTGCTCATTTCTATTATAACTCTTGTATAATAGGAATATTTCATAAGCTACATTTAAAATGTTACCTTTCCACCATTCCACAAACCTTTGCACATATATCGATGCTCTCCTTAGCGTATTAAATCTTTGTCATCGATCTCATTCCTCAATCTAATGGTTATCGCGTCACTTGCTCGCCAACTAGCTTGGCCGATCTCCACCGTTGACTACCCCGCTTGATCCAATGGCTATCGCATCACCCACTCGCCAAATAGCTTGGTCGATCTCCATTGTTGAACAATCTTGCACGATCCAATGGCTATCGTGCAATCTCGCATGAAATCTTGCATGATCGATATCAGGTCGAGAGTGCGCAAGAAAAGTGGTTTTCTCTTTCCATTGTGTGCTACGTGTCAACCGCTAAGGTCGATCGCATGAATTTTCCAAATACCATTTACGACCTTTTCAGCGCGCGAGATACCGCTTACCCCTTACGAATACTACCCCACGTCCATTAACACGTGGCTTCATCTGATCTCTTCATTTCTTGACTTTATTTTGCACGACTTAATCCTAGCCGTCTATGTTCCTCACTCTCGTTTGTTGAATTGATTGATCCAACGATTGTGCTTCGCTACTACATTCTTCTACATCTCACTATGTAATAGCCTTCTTGCTTCTCTATCTCTCTATTTATTCTCGCCTTACGGTCTTCACTTGTTCTAATCGCAATCTTCAACTCTGTTACTTCACTCCTTCACACCTTTATGCTTCCTTTGTAAATGCTTAGGTTTTTAGGAAACCTTGTAGATATACCTTCGCTGTAACATTAAAGTTTTTCTCCAATATTATCTATGGGCAATCCATAACACTCCTGTTTGCACTTCTTCTCTATCAGATTCTTTTTGAATTCCCTGCACACTTGTGCTATGCAAATACTCTGATACTATGCATATTTTATAATTCAATTATAAAATACAATCCAGACAAACTCAGAAATTACACTTTCTATATTAATAGGTAAATATTTACACACTGAATTCCTTCTTAGCCTGATCTTCTATATCAGTGGCCTTTTGACACTACTTCACTCTATTTTCCCATAGCTCTCTAGCTAACTCACTTACTAACTCCTAGCTAGATAACCCTCTTTTATGCCTTTTAGGCTTACATTTATACAAAAGGTTTTGTAACCAATTTCATGGTTCAGATCCTTAATTTTCTCATTAAGTCCTAAAATATTTCAATAATCCCTTGAGGATCTCAACAACTTAATTAAATCCTAAGGATTCTCTTTAATCCCCATAATCATGAAACCAATTCCTAATATAGGATTTACAATATTTCAAAATCTCTCAATCCTCACTAATCACTCATCATCACTCATGTTCTCCTATGTTCGAGAACATTTACAAATATGCCTCACAATACTTAATTAGTCTGTATTCTAGTTTCTCTCATTAAAATAACTCAAAACCTTAATAATTACATTAATTTAATACTCAAGAAACCAACTTCCTTGAAAACACAAGACCCCCTATGTCTACTATAATACAATGAAATTTCTGAGCTGGATGCTCCTGCATCAGACTCCCAAGGTTAAAATAATCATGATCTCTTGATCATGTTCTTCTGACCTTTGTCCTCCTGGATCCCATACTTTTTTCTGTAGTCTAAATTTGGTTGTCTCTCTTCCTTTATGATGTCTTTTTTTTTTTTTTATTTTTTTTTATGTCGTTGTTTGTTGTTGTTCTCTAGATCTCCATACTTTATGCTGCATTGCCCCACTAGCTATGCTCTCACAGTCTTCTGCTGTCTTTTTCTTGCAGCTAATTTGCTTTCTTGTTATTGTCTTCTCCTTTTGAGACACTTTTCTCATCAATTCCATCATCAATTAAATTTCTATGTCCAACTCATTTCTTTGTTGGACTTTTTTCTCTTCCTCCCTTACATATCCTTTGCAATATTCATCAGGCTCTTTCTTCCCTACTAGTGCTTTCAGCCATTTCTCCAGTCGCTCCAATTCTTTCTCCCATTCATTGTTCCTTTGATGACAATTTAGTCCTTCTTCTTTATTGATTGCCTCAACATATTCGATGGTTATATCCACTATGCCTATCATCATGATGAAATGATGATCCTTTACTACATTTTTAGCTAACATAGTCTCTTCTTCAAGTTTTCCTTTAATCTTCTGCTGGTTACCTTCACTTTGGAGTTGTTGGATCCTTACTACCCTTACATCCTTACCCTCTTGTTGCTTCTGAACTTCCATCTCATCTCCAAATAACCTCTGTTCAATTTCTTCGATCACAACATCACACTCATTCATTCTATTCACTGTTCCTGCAAACAAACTATTGTTTTGTAAATAAAACACTCTTCTATCTCCATGACTTTTAGAGTCTCTCTTCTATTGTCAAATACTATTGTAACCATATCTTTTCTATTGCCACGTTCTCCTAGAAAATTCTCCAACAATTCAATGTCCTCTTTACATTTAGCAAGTGTTTTATCACAATGCTACTCATTTCTAGCTTCATCCTTTACATGGTCACTATTGCTCAATGATTCAATCGAATTGTCTTCCATAAACAATTCTGTCTCATTCATCTTCATAGAAATAAGTTCTTATTCTCTCCTTACGTTTTCAAAAATCAATACTTCATCAACTCCATGCTGTGTAACAATGTTTGAGAACTGTACTCCTTCAACACTTATAATCCCTATATTCATACAACAATTGTCAGTTTCAAAAATGTAAGGCTCAATAGCCTCAACTAATGTTTCACATATCAACTCTTCAGGCTGAACTTCATTTCCTTCTTCCACAAGGAATTTTCCTTGTTTTGTAAGAGCTCCAAATATAAATTCATCAATAATTTATTTATTTATTTATCTTCTGCAACAATTCAATATTTTCCTCATTCAAGAGGCATTCTCCATCATACTCTTCTCTAGAATACTTATCTTCTGAGAAGTACTCTTCATCCTCTGTCAACACATTAGTATGTTGATCCAAGTTCTTCTCTAAACTCGGGTGACTTTTATCCATTTTTATGATAGCCTCATAAGATTGTCAATCCTCTGCTGAACCTGCAAACACACCAAAACTATTAGATTCAAAAATATAAGGCTTGATAGCCTCTTCTGATACCTTTGTCCATATTTCCTCATGATGCTTTGAACTATCCCAATAGTTCACTGATCTCCATTCTTCATCTTCACCCAGAACTTCCCCCTATTTTGCTTCAAAAATAGAAACTTCCATTTCCAGCTTAGCTTCTCTAAGTTTTTCCACCAGCCACTTCACTTGCCTCTGTTGTAGCCTTCTCTGTAACTTATGCCATTTCACTACCTTTTTCTTCGAGACCCAATCTTGTCTTTGGTTTTCCTCTAGTAGCATCCTTAATACATTGAGTTGTTCTTTTAACTCTGCAATCTCCTTGTCTAGGTCCTCTTGACTCATCTTCTTGCCATTTTCCTTGGCATCCTCCTTCTTCAATTTTCTTCTGCTGTGGTCTTCCTCAAAACCTCTGTTACCTATGTTATGACTATCAATAGTCATCTCCTTCTCTATCTTCATGATTTCCTCACTCACTTATTATGAGCTGCACTAAAGCCTCTGCAACAACAAGTCCTCCCTACTGCCACTTACTTCACCAAGCTTTCCTCTGTACTTTGTCTTTTGGCAAGCACTTGGTTCTCTATTCTCTTGAACCTCTTTGAGCCCTTCTCTCTACTCCTTCTAGGCTTCAACTCATGTGCACCTTTTAAGAACAAAACTGTCCTCTGGTATTTCAATCACAATGAAATACTAGGTTCTGGCCACCTCTTATTTCACCAAGAAATTCTTACCAGCTTTCTTCGTTCCTTAGCAATTCTACCCACATCCTTTGTGGAATTGCCTTTATGATCTTTCTGTGAGTTGCAACAAAACCTCTACAGTAACAAGTCCCCCTTGCTACATGATACCTCACTAAGCTTCTCTCCTCTGAGCTTAGTCTTTTGGGATCTCTCTGGTTCTCTGCTCTGGAACTAATTGAGCACTCCTTGCTCTAGGTTTCTGCAATCTTCTGAACTTGTTATGCCGCTACCTTCAAGACCTCTACATGATCTTGTTCTACCATTCACCTGCACTTTGAATGGATTGTTCTATGTTTCTTTGCATCTAATTCTCCCAATATTCTACTACACTTTATCCCTGTGTGCCCACTATTTGTTAGATTTAAAATCTGATCTCCTCTTGCCTCCTTTCATCACCATTCACCTGTATACACACCTTCAAAACATAACTTTGTTCTAAATTTCCTCAAAGAATTTTATATGCAGAATTTCCTTGATCTGCTCTGCTACCAAAAATGATGTAGCCTAAGCTACACTTACCCATAGAATGCATATAAAATGCATGTCATATACATGTCCCAGGAATTTTTATATTCCTGCCTAGTAAAACCTTCTCAAACCAAGGTTTAATGCTCTTTATTAAATGCTTAAGTATAAACATTTTATTTAACTGTCCAACGTCTGGACCTTTATGAACCTTTGAAGCAGGACCTTATACAAGCCTTCGTAATCTTTGGTTAATTCTTATTACCCCCCCATATTGACCATACCTTGGTCTTTAAACTTTAGTTAAAAATCAAACTTAACCCATAAAACATTAATTCTGCTCATTTCTATTATAACTCTTGTATAATAGAAAACATTTCATAAGCCATGCTTAAAACCTTACCTTTCTGCCATTCCACAAACTTTTGCACATATATCAATGCTCTCCTTAGCGCATTAAATCTCCGCCATTGATCTCATTCCTCAATCTGATGGTTATCGCGTCACCTGCTCGCCAACTAGCTTGGCCAATCTCCACCGATGATCTGTCTCACTTGATCCAATGGCTATCGCGTCACTCGCTCGCTAACTAGCTTGGCTGATCTCCACCATTGAACAATCCCACCCAATCAAATGGATATCGCACAATCATCTTGCATGACCGATATTAGGTCGAGAGCGTGCGAGAAAAGTGCTTTTCTCTTTCCATCATGTGCTATGTGTCAATCGCTAAGGTTAATCGCTTGAATTTTTCAAATACCATTTACGAACTTTCGAGTGTGTGAGATACCACTTACCTCTTGCGAATACTACCCCGTGTCCATTAACACGTGGCTTCATCTGATCTCTTCATTTTATTGACTTTATTTTGCACGACTTAATCCTAGCCATCTATCTCCCTCACTCTCGTTTGTTGATCTGATTGATCCAATGACTATGCTTTGCTACTATATTTATGCATCTCACCGTGTAATAGTCTTCTCGCTTCTCTGTATGTGTATTTATTCTCACCGTATGGTCTTCACTTGTTCTGATCTCGATCTTCAGCTCCGTTACTTCACTCCTTCACACCTTTACGCTTCCTTAAATCCTTAGGTTTTTAGGACACCTTTCAGTTATACCTTCGCTGTAACATTAAAGGTTTTCTCCAATACTATCTGTGGGAAATCCATAACACTCTTGTCTACACTTCTTCTCTCTCGGATTCTTTTTTAATTCCATATACACTTGTGCTATGCAAATACTATGATACTATGCATATTTTATAATTCAATTATACAATACAATCCACACGAACTCAGAAATTACACTTTTTGTATTAATAGGTAAATATTTAAACACTGAATTCCTTCTCGGCCTGATCTTCTATATCAGTGGCCTTTTGACACTACTTCTCTCTATCTGCCCATAGCTCTCTAACTAACTCACTTACTAACTCCTAGCTAGCTAACCCTCTTCTTGGTTCAGATCCTTAATTTGCTTATTAAGTCCTAAAATATCTCAATGATCCCTTGAGGATCTCAACAACTTAACTAAATCCTAAGGATTCTATTTAATCCTCAAAATCATGAAACCAATTCCTAATCTAGGATTTACAATATTTCAAAATATCTCAATCCTCACTAATCACTCATCATCGCTCATGTTCTCCTACATTCGAGAACATTTACAAATATGCCATTAATCCCTATTCTAGTTTCTCTCATTAAAATCACTCAAAACCTTAATAATTACATTAATTTAATACTCAGGAAACCAACATCCTTGAAAACACAAGACCCCCTATGTCTACTAAAATACAATGAAATTTTTGAGCTGGATGCTCCTACATCAATTGGACAAGGCAAATCATGTTGTAAAGAGGATGAAAATGTGTTGCACTTATTGCCATAAGCAAGGACATATTGCTTAAAAGTGTTGGATTTTGAATCCAATAATGCTTCCATGAAATTTGAGGAAGGTGGAAAAAGAGAATGGCAAGAATGGAAAGGAAGTTTCCATAATTGATGTGTTTAAGGATGATTCACATGTTGATGTCAATGTGCAGTTAAAGGAAGCGCTTCTAATGTGGATTGGTAGAAATGGTTAGAGTTCTTATCCAATTTGTTGGGTTGTGTTATATTCTTTCCACGACTAGCCCACGTAGTTAACCGAGGGTTTAGAAGGGGGGTGGAGCCCCCCCTTCGTTGCGCCAATTGCACAGCGGGGGGAGTCATAGTGGGTTTGAGGGGTGCAAGTAACCCCACTCTATGGGGTCCGGGGCAACGCCCTGGGAAATTTTGGTTTTGGACCCTATATTAGGTTGGGCAGACCTACCTATGGTTTTGTGCATGTTTTTTGCACATGGTTTTAGATGTGATGGTTTTCGGTCCATGGTTTTGGACGCGATGGTTTTCTGTCCATGGTATTGGATGCTTCAACATCTATAAATATGTATTGTAACATTGAAAGGAACATAATGAAAAATCAAGCTGGTAGTCTCGGTTTTGGGATCTAGGGGAAAATCTCTATGTATATGTGTTTTATGTGTTATGCTCTCGCATTGTTTATTTTATGTGTTTTAAAATTTGTATGCAGGTAATTTCTGTACAGGGTTAAAACCTACATTTGGTATTAGAGTTGTTTTGGCTTCAAGGGGATGCCTTTGTTGCTAAGGGATTTCGCTTGGGCCTGTGGTAAACCCTATTCAGTGGGGGATCTGTGGGATCGATTTTGGTGGTGAAAGAAGATGGCGAGCATTGGAAAGATAGAGATCGACAAATTTAATGGTCAGAGTTTTGAGTTATGGGAACTCAAGATGGAGGATCTGTTGGTGGATAAAGATTAGTGGATTGCGGTAGATCCAGGTACTAAACCAACAGGAGTGTCCGATGAAGAATGGAAGAAGTTGGATCGGAAGGCAAAGAGCACAATACGATTGTGTGTCTCAGATTTAGTATTTCTGAATGTATCAGGGGAAGCTATGGCGAAGACTTTGTAGGAAAATTTAGGGTATTTATACCAATCTAAGTCTCTGGTGAATAAACTGTTCCTACGAAAAAAGCTGTATAACCTAAGGATGAAAGATGGAGACTCAGTGACAGATCATCTGAACGCATTTAATATTGTGGTAAGTTAGTTATCATTTGTTGATATTAAAATTTCAGATGAAGATAAGTGCATCAATTTATTGTGTTCTATACCATATTTGTGGGATATTTTGGTTATTGCAATAGGTAGCAATGCAACTTCCTTACAGTTTGATGAAATAGTCTCATCCTTGCTGATAGAGGTGATGAGACGGAAAAATATGGAGAGCCAGAATGGTGATGCCTTGTCTGTATGAGGACAGTCCCAAAATAGAAACAAAAATAAGTCATCGAGTGGGAGATCTAAATCTAGAGGGAGATCTAAATCTCCAGGAAAGCCTGTAAAGTGGGTGTGTCGGAAATGCGGAAAGAAAGAGAACTACAAAAGGCACTGTAAATCTAAAGGTCCTGATAAAGGAAATGGATCTGATGATGCTCCTTCTGCAGAGGCGAAAACCACCTCATATGAAGGTGGGAATGTGTACTTGTTTTCTTTAAGTACACATGTTATAGACATATTTGGGCACATCAACCCCAAACTTATATGTCGATAAACTAGGGGTCATCAACCCTTAAAAGAGTTGTTTCATGCCCTAAAGGAACATAGTCATCTGAATACATCATTCTCCAAAAGTTCCACCTGAGAAACCATCCAGAAATTGGCTAAATTAAACCATACTGACTGCTCCACTGGCAAAGTGCGATGCATACTAAGTGGTACACTGCCAGGGTGTGATGCATACTAATTAGGCCTTCTATAGGGTGTGATGGGCGAGGATGGACAAATGTCCGAGATAGTTTGCTAGGTGGTTGCTCATGGAATCTTCTAGAAACTTTTCCTGTGCCACTTGCCTCTCTGAATTCACCCTAGGATGAATAAGGGATCTAAGAAATCTCCAAGTGGAACCAACTGTAACAAGTGGAATGACACTAATCAAACCCCATGGATGACTCACACCCTTGCACACATCTATAAATGGATCTCCAATTCAAGAGGTCTAGAGGCTGGAATGTTGTGAATTGCAAGGAAGTGCTGATAGTTTGTAATTGAGGAAGGAGCATTGTATTGTTGGTGTGATCTTGCTATTTCATGAGGTGAAGAAGGATTGAAGTTGGGAGGATGATGCTAGATCAGACAACTGGGTTGTAATTCTCCCTTATATTAATAAATTTCTTCGAGTTTTCCTCCATATGATTATGCAATTATGAATGTTATCCTTCGTGAATGCTATCATTTGTTCATTATATATCTGATTCTATAACGTTTATGTTGTAATAGATCGTGATGCTTTGACGGTTCTTTGTTGTTGTACTTGTGCAGGTACTCTCCAAGCGTGTTAAGTATGGGGAGGAGTTATAGGCTCTATCAAAGGGGAGATATATCAAGCAAGGGATTAAGTGGATGGTCCAGGTTTGTTCCATTATCTTTCTCTTATCTGCTACACATAGAAGAAATTATTGAATTGCTTTAAACTGTTGTTTCTAGGGTAGCTCCCAAACCTAGAGGGCTAGCATTCTTTAGGAATACTAGTTCTCCCATAAACAAATTAGTGACCCCACTGGGGAATGAATAGGTTTTTTTTTGTTATTACTGTTTGTCTTATAAACTATAGACAGAGTTTGAAGTCAGCCAGGTAGCCTTCAAACTTCTCTTGCTCTGCATTGCATAGTAGATGAATGCTACTTCAGTTAATCTTTGGTTTAGTTTATGAATTAAACGTTTGACTTGCAAGCACATATAGATGGCCTTTTGGTAGCTCAGTAACCTCCCAAGATATTCCTTCATACTTTTCTCTTTATTGTTCATCAAAACCCAGCTTAAATCATTGAAAATAGCTGCACATCTGAGCCAAAACCCATTTCAGTTGCACTCCTTGGACCATCGCACTGTCTTCCACTATAACTTAGTAAGCATTGCACCTCCTGAGTGTAGTAAGTGTGATGCATCTCTATTTCTATGAAGCCCAGGTGTGATGACTGACTGAACTTATTTTCCTTTCTAGAAATTGAGGGTTTTTGACCTTGTTTTTAGTTTTGTTTAGTTTCTTTGCTACATATGAACTATACCTCTTTACTAAAGCTTACATGCATCACTTAGATCAACCTCAATTACATTAGGATTAGTGAGTGTTTTTGTGTATTTGTTCGTCATTTACAATCCTTTGTCGAAAAGTTATTTAAATCGATTTGTCACTTTGATACAAAAAGTGTTATAATTGTCATTTTGTGTCAAAAAGAGAAGTGTCATGAATTCTTCCTTTCCTTGATAATCGATTAACTTTTATTCATATATTTAGTTTGATTTGTTTATATTCAAAGTTTTGAAAGTATTTTTATTCAAAATTGAAAAGTTTCATTGAGTCTTCCTTTCTCTTTTGAAGAAGAAATTGTCGAAAATGTCATTTTGAGTAAAATATTTCAGATCTTTGCTACATTTAGTTTTCCTTTTTGCCATTTTTCACATTAAGGAGAACGAAAACAAATACATGCATTTGAATTTTTTTATTTTTTTTTGGTTTGTGTACGAAAATATGATTTAGGGAAATGCACTAGTGTGTGCTCTTTTCTCTTTGTTTAAAAGCACTGTAATTTTCTTTCCCTAGTAGCTAGGATTTTCATTGCTCAAAATAAACAAAGATTGTTTATCATTGTAGATTACATCTTAGGAATTTTGGATTATCATCACGCGGTGAACCATTGAAAGGAAAACTCTAAACAAGATCAACTTTAAAATCAATTTCAATGAATCTAACAACGCTTTGGAACTTAACGCAACATATCTAGAGGTCTAGGCTAGAGACGTGTTCCGACATCGTTAAAACTAGTGGCTATCATTTTCATTGAAGGTTGGGTGATTCATCCTCCTTGATATGACAAGTCATCACATGGAATTGTGCTCCCCATACCATCGCGCATATATTGGGAGACCACAATAGGCTTAAATCCTTTATCCATAGGAAATTGAGTCTGCCACCTTATTGAACACAATGCCTGAACAGCATGGGAATATTGCTTTGTACATAAGTCCTTGGTATTTCTCTTTAATTTATCACCAGGTGTATTTGTAGTTTGTGATGGTTTGGTAATCCCTCTATCTAGATTTCCAGAGTTAGTAATTTTCATTCCTTTTTGACTCTTAAAAGAAAGGTCCATCTGAGCACTTGTCCTTTCAGGCTCATTAAAAATCGAAGGAGAATAGAGTCATCTTTAGCTTTTTCTCGACTCTTAAAAACTGCAAACGCAAAGTTGTGTCCAAGAATATTTAAAATTAATTGACTGTGAATAACATCCCTATTCCTTAGTTGATCTTAGGTTGAAACATATGGTGACAAATCTAGAGTCCATTGATCAAAGAATATATTTTGATGGGAATTGTAGTCCTCTTCCTTCTTTTGGAAATATTGGTGCTCCTTATATGGTTACATTATCCCTTCCAGGACTTACCATTGGCTTGCTAGTGTGGCTATTTTCAACCTCCTCGGTTCAAAATTTTGAGACATATATGAAATCGAATACACCTCCAACTAGACAAAATAAACCTCTAGTTGATCCTAAAGTTGGCCCTTTGCCTTCTTCCTTGTTTGTTTCTTCCTCCCCTTCTTCCTCTTTGCTTGGTGAAAGTATTGGTACTAGAAACTAGGTGGCTAAGAAGAAGAAAGGGAAGAAGAAGAAGAAGAAGAAGCCAATTTAGTAAGGAGGCAACCAGGCAACCATTGCTATGAATGAAACATCTGATGAAAATTTGTCCGTTAAGCCTCACAAAGTCTATGTCCATGCATAATTTGTGCAGGAGACCATTTTCAACAAAATTGTCCTTATTTTCCTCGGATCTTGAAAGAATGGTCCTCCCGTTCACACCATCCTGTGTCATCAACCTCTGGAGATCATGTTGGTAACACACCATCAACTAGTGATAGTAAATTTCATGGACAGAAGGGAAAGGTCAGGATTCCGTGTAGGTTATGTGAAGGTAATCATTCCTTTCACCTTTGTCCCTTTTTGGATGAAGCCAAAAGAGTGTTGGATAACTGTCCTACTGGTTGCCACATAATTAACCTGTGGCAAGGATGATACCATTGGTACAAAAGGACCATTTAGGGAAGCTGGTTGACTAGGAGCCATATTTGGACCGGGAAATGAAAGCTGGTCAACAGTGACAATCCTGCCTTCATGCAGGAGACAAATCACTCAAAAGAGTGTTGAAACAATAGCTCCCATGTGATAAACATTGTCATGCCCAAGAAGTAAATTGTAATCTAAAGTTCCTGGGACCACCATCATGTTCAAATAAATGATTTTTTGTCCCAAAGTGATAGGTAACTGAGGAAGGATCCCTAACGGTTGACTGGTTCCTTTGTTAAAGCCCAACAAATTCTATATAACAGGTACAAGCAGTGGCAAACCCAGTGCTTGCCAAGCAGTTGAGGAAAGGATACTCACTAAACACCTTCATCTATAATAGTGCCAGATACAATCATTTTACAAACTTGCACTCTGATCTGGAAAGGCACATAAGAAGGAAGGCGGGATCCTACCAGTGGATTCCAATCAAAGGAAGTGACTAGACTACTTGGAGGGGGTATGGTAGAAATGAGAGAATTAACCCCTTGAGTTATGAGAACTGGAGGATTTTCCTCCTGTCTTGATGGAACATGTGAACTACCCCCAAGCTCATTTGAATATGATGAAACAAAAAGAACTTGAGTGGTATGATTTTCACTCTCTTCAAGAAAGGTACAATTAGCTGAAGGTGAAATCGGGTCAACTGTTACCTCGCCCTGTTGATTTGGATCGGGTATAGACTCATAGGATTCACTTTTAGAGAGAGTGGTTTCGATTGAAGGTTGATTTTTGTCAGTCGGTCTATCAACTAGTGAAGGATTTAGGGAGAGTTTCCTGTAACTAGATGGAAGTCGCTGCGGTGATGATGTATTTAGATGACTATGTTCCTTGAGGGTATGAAACAACTCTCTTAGGGGTTGATGAGCCCTAATACATTGACATATAAGTTTAGGGTTGATGTAGCCGTGAGTAGTCTACTTAGGTGAATGTAATGAAGCTTGGGGGGCATGCACCTAGTAGGAAAGATAATTTTCCCTGTAGGTTATGTGATTGGTCTATCACACCATTCACCTTTGTCTATCTGAACAAAGCTAAAGAGGTGTTGGATAACTGTCCTGCTTCACCATAGCAATTTCCATATGGTTACAGAAGACTCTCCTTTCCATCGTGCTTCACCTTAGTGACTTCCATCTGGTTACAAGAGTCTCTCTTTTTCATCATACTGGGGGCATGCAAACAAATTCAAGCATATTTTTCCATTTTAAGCTTGTGTAAAAAAAGAAACTGAAGCCAAGCATAGTTTGTTCATTTCAAGCTTGTGTAAACATGAAATCGAATCTAAGCATAGTTCCCCATGGTTCAAGCTTGTCAAAAAATGAACCCATTTACAAGTAATTAACCTTTGTGATTGCCACTTTATCATCCTTTTGAACCTTGGTTGTGTACATCCCATCACCACCATCCCTTTGGCTGATCATACACTTCCACTTGGTTGTTTTACCCTTTTTTGAGGAACAGTCACAATGAGTGGTCTTATTAGCCAACCTCTTCATAGAAATCAACGTGTTTTGAGAAGTTCCAACATCAATGGAACCAATTGCTATCCTAGACACCACCCGTTCCTCAAAATAGAGTCCTCTCCTCTTTAAACCTTTTTCAGACTCATTAAATATGAAAATATTGTCGAACACTTGTCTTTTCCATCTCATTAAAGTATTGGAAATGTCATCCCTCCTGTATTATTTTATCCTTTTTCAGACCTGAGGGATTACTTTATGAAAAATAACTTTTGGAGTTTTCTTTTCGTCCTTTTTCAAACTCTCTAAAGATGAAAAGGATCGAGTTATCCTTGTTGTTAAACTCGTTAAAAAAATAGCAACAAACTTGTCCATCTAGATGAGACTGAGTTTCACTGTCGCTAGACTCGTTAAAACATTAAATAGCGACAGGTTTGCCCGAAGGGAAAATTATAGAACAAGCATATGTTATCCTCCTTAAGCTTGAAAAAAATAAAGAGGTACTAGTCAGCAATGACGGGGGAAAAAGGGGAAGAAACTTGAAGAATTTATGGTAGCAAGTCTCTCTTGAACATGACACTTTCACTTCATCACCATTATTGAGTTGGGTTGGGTTATTCCATTCACCGGTCATCTCACCATTGGTCTTTCATACCATCCATATTTTGGGGTAATGATACCAATTCATCTCAGTGTCACTAACATGTTCAAGAGAAGTCATTCGGTTGAGAAATTACCATCCAATTAATGTCTCATCCATTGCAATACTGCCAACCTTGTTTTTTTCATGACCTCCATTCCTAAACCTTGTGTCGTCAGTTCATTTTTCACCTCTAGAAAATAATTTGCTTCATTTCGTGTCGTATATGTGGGATACATCAAGGCCCTCCTACGACAAGTTTATTCTTGTGGACATCAGCTCATTATCCTAGAAGTTGACTTAGAAACAACCCTTTTAGTGCATTGGAGCTTGCATACATCAATGGCAAGTTTCTCACTTCCGACGACAAGTTAACATCAATGGCCTTTGACTGAAGGATTTTACGTGGTGTTCGACATCAGATCATGTATTCACACCACATGAATTGTATTGTAGTACCTTGAGGGTCATTATCATTATCAGTGATTCCTCTCGCATCTGTTAACAACTCACATCATTGGCTGGTAATCAGGTGATATCTTTCCATGTTCGACTTCAGAACATCTCTTCACATGGATTGACATGTATATCGAGTGAATATTGGATGAGTTTGAAGACCCCAGATCTAGTTCATCCATCAGGGCTGTAATATGTTCAGGAATATAAAAACATCAAACCTACAAAGTCTCTACATAGATGGTCATCCTAACCATGGATGATGACTCTATATATGAAGATTCACCAGTATGTATCTGCAGATAGCTATCTGATCTATGTACATGAAATGAATTTATAAAGATAAGCATGGGAATGCCTACCTTAGCTAGATCATGAAAATTATATTATGATGTGTATTGTATTGTAACTTATGCAGGTCACCTTCCAGTTCGAAACTTCAGATCCTCATGATAAAGCATTTCACCTGACATCAATATTTACTACTTCATACTTTAGGGGGCAACTGTTATCGACATATTTGGGCACATCAACCCCAAAATTATATGTCTATGTATTAGGGCTCATCAACCCCTAAAAGATTTGTTTCATAACCTAAAGGAACATAGTCATTTAAATACATCATTCCCCAAAAGTTCCATCTGAGAAACCATTGAGAAACTGCCTCAATTGAACCATACTGACTACTCCATTGGCAAAGTGCGATGCATACTGAGTGGTACATTTCTAGGGTGTGATGCATACTGTTTAGTCCTTCTATAGGATGCGATGGGCGATGATGGACAAATATTCGGGACATTTGTTAGTTGATTGTTCATGAAATCTTCCAGAACTTTCTCCTATGCCACTTGTCTCTCTGAATTCACCCAAGAATGAATAAGGGATCTAAGAAATCTCCAATCCCTTCTCTTATGGAACCCATTGTAACAAGTGGAATGACACTAATCAAACCCCATGGATGACTCACACCCTTGCACACATCTATAAATGGATCCCTCATCTAAGAGATCTAGAGGTTGGAATATTGTGAATTGCAAGGAAGTGTTAATAGTTTGTAATTAAGGAAAGAGCACTGTATTGTTGGAGTGATCTTGCTATTCCATGAGGTAAAGATGGATTGAAGTTGGGAGGATGATGTTGGATCAGACAACTAGGTTGCAATTCTCCTTTCTATTAATAAAGTTCTTCAAGTTTTCTTCCATACGACTGTGCAATTGTGAATGTTATCATTCGTGAATACTATCATTTGTTCATTATGTATCTGATTTTGTAATGTTTATGTTGTAATAGATCACAATGCTTTGATGGTTATTTATTGTTGTACTTGTGTAGGTACTCTCCAAGTGTGTTAAGTATAGGGAAGAGTTGCAAGATCTGTCAAAGGGGAGATATATCAAGCAAGGGATTAAGCGGAAGTTCCAGATTGGTTCCATTATCTTTCTCTTATCCGTTACACATAGAAGAAATCGTTGAATTGCTTTAAACTATTGTTTCTAGGGTAGCTTCCAAATATAGAGGGTTAGCATTCTTTAGGAATACCAATTTTCCCATAAACACACACATCTTAGGGATGTCTAGCAAGTCAAATGGTTTCTATAGCTAAATAAATAAATGCATCAAATCACAATGTGTTAGAAACAAAAAAACAAAACAAGCTACTTGAGAGTTATTGGTCTATGTCTTGGGGTTTCTTACAACCCCCGATGGACCCCTGGGTTTCTAACTCTTCACATTGGGCCCTCATTCCACATAAACAAAATAAATTACTTTGCTGACATGAGAATACATAACTTTAGGAAATGAATTAAGTCTACAAGATTGTAAGTGAAAGAAAGTGAAACATCTATTATAAACTTACATTACTTGAAATAAATTAAATTAATGCATTTACTACACACATACAAAATTGAAAGTGCATCCCAGATTAGGGGTCCTTGCATGGTTGGGAGCATTGAAGAAGAGAAGAAACTTTAAGTCAGAATAAAACCAATGATAATATTTATTTTAAGTTATAAAAATATTACATAGTCTAGAACGAGATTTACAATGCTGTCTGTAATAGTAATTAAATCTACCATGACAAATAACTTATTTAGCTATTTACAAAGATATTTGTATATATAATATTAATATGTTCTAATTCATGCCAAGAAACCCGAAACAGAGATTTCGGTCCTATCCTGAATGCTACAACTATGCAACCATTTACTACAAAAATAATACAAAGTACGCAACTAACTAACCAACATTACACATTTTGAAAAATATCCTCTTGAAAAAGAAGATATTTTGTTGTTGTAAAACAAATTGTATCCAAAGTGGCAAAGCATCATAGTTGGACTAGTCACATGCTTGAATATCAATGTTGGACTTTGACAATCTATTCATTTAGGCTTCGTGTAACTACTTTTGATGATCACTTTTGGTAACTCAAATTGAAGCATATGGCCAACGTGTTTTGGTAACAAACAACTATTATTCCTGTAGTTTATTCAAAAGGAGTTTAATTATATAAGTGATTTGGTAGAGAAAACATACTAAAATATAGACCAAACCAATGAGAAAATCCATGAAATGATGAATAATCACATTAGTAACTCATTATTGTTATAAGCATGATATTGATAAGGAAAATAATAAAGTTGTTGGGTCCCTATAATACTAGTGTATTCCCCTTATTGTTATTTTTAGTGTAGCCCCCTATTGTTATTTTTGTGCCAATGTATCCCCCATGTTGTTATTGTTGTGCCCTTACATTATTACTGTTATGTAGGCTCTGATTATATTGTGACCCCTTGGACTCCTATATATACCAAGGAGGTATTATCATTTGCATCATCTAAGAATTGTTAATGTATGTTATGTAAAGTAGGTTCCCCCCTTGAAGAGACTAACTTTTAAGTTGTTTATCTATATTTTCTTCTATTTTATGAGCTGGTTACACAACATTTGGTATCAAAGCTTTAGATTCTAGGGTTTCACTTCTTCAAACATGTCATATTGTAATTTTCACAATAATTTTCTTTTTCTACGAGGTTTTAGAAGTTGAAATTTCAACCACATGGAGCCAAAATATTGGTGAAAATTGTATACAAATTTCATATCTTGATTTGCTATATTTGCAAAGCTATGATCCAAGGAAGTTAGGGTTTTTGCAAGCTCCAAAATTCAATCTCAAACATGTTACCTAGTAAAAATCATCATAACTTTCTCTTTGATCATCACATTTGAATTTCATAAAAAGTGGATAAAAGTACACAGGTTGTAGTTTTTCTTGTATCGTTTTCAGGTCTGAAATTCAAAAAAATGACGCGTGGAACTCTGTACAAGTTCACTCTACTGAATTAGTCGATAATCAGGTTGTCGTGCATGATTAGGCATAACTCTTTCTTGAAGAATCCAATATCAATCTAACTTTTGGGGTTGGAAATAAGAATTAGAGAGATACCATAGGAACAAATTTTAGACCTTGAAGATCCGAAATTACAAGGACACAACAATTTCAATATTGAGCTCCTAAAAAACAAGAAAAATGTGTGTAATTTTTTAAAATTTTGCATTACTTTTGTTTGAAAAAATAGTTTGAAGTGATTCAAAGGTTATAGAGAAGAATATATATTATTGTTTGATTTCAAAATGCCTTGAAACAAGAAATGGACACACCTAGTAAGAAACTAGAAATCTCTTCTATGACAAATGAAGAAGAGGATGAAATGCAACATGATATATCAAAATTATGAGACCAAGTGCAACAAATTTCACTCGGACAAAGAGTAACAAAAAATGAATTAGAAGTGATGATGAATGTTAATATGTATGGTTTAAAAGGGAACATGGATTCTTTAGAATAAAAAATAGAAGGTTTGAATGATGGTTTAAAAGCAGAAATGGAAGGTTGGACAAAGTTTCTACAAGAAATGCTTCCTGATGGCAACAAGGTATCACATGAAACTCATGATGAGAAAAAAAGGAATATTAACCATGATTTTAGAAGCTCTAAATTTGGGTTAAAGACCTACCACATTCCAAAGATCTATATGAGGAAGTTTGATGGTAAGGATCTGGTAACATGGATACAGATGGATCAATATTTTGATCTACATGATGTTCAATTGTCACAAAAGGTACGTATTACACCTTTATATTTAAAACCCAATAAATTTTTATTATATGAATGGATTTTTTCTTGTAAACCACTTGTCACCTAGTCAATATTTATGAAGGAAATGATAGCACATTATGAAGATACAAATATAAACACCTTATTTAGCCAATTGATAAATCTCAAACAAAAGGGTTTAATGGGGGAGCATATTGAAGACTTCCTTAAATTGAATTTTATGGTAACTATTACTCCAGAGAAGAATATGATTGATGTATTCATAGGGACTTTAAATGATAACATCCAAAAGGAATTTCTCCATTAGGAACTTGATTCATTAGAGAAGGCATTTAGGGTGGAAAGACAAGTTGAAAGAAAAAATATTGAAACAAAGAAGTCTAACACTCACAACTATAAATATGGAAGTGTTGTTGCTCCTAGTCTTCCATAACCTACAAGTTTGACACCACAATAATTGCACGAAAATTTTGAAAAAGGGGTTTTGTTATAGTTGTGATAGAAAATAGACCAAAGGTCATAAGTGTGCTGAAAATAAATGATTCTACATAGATTGTGAAGAGGAATAAGAAAAGGAACAAGAAACATCAAAAGAGGAGGATATCCACCAAGAACCAACCCCAGAGAAAGAATAAATCAATCCAACCATATCTTGTAATGCATTGGAAATAATTTCCACTCCTCAAACTCTCAATATAGAATGATATATCAAGAAGAAAAAAGTAATAGCTCTGATTGATTCAGGTAGTACCCATAATTTTATTCATTGTAAGATAGTTAAGGAATCCAATTGCTCCCTATATCCAGCACTAGATTTTTAAGTGATGGCTGCAAATGGAGGAACTGCAAATTTGTTTGGAAAGTGCCATAATATCAAGCTAACCACCAAGGAATATGTATTGAATAGTCCAATGATTTCCATTCCAATGGGTGGTTCTGATGTTGTTCTAGGAGTCTAATGGTTACAATCATTAGGGACAATAGATTTTAATTTTCAAGAACTTTTCTTGAAATTTTCTTGGGAAGGAAGGGAAGTTGAATTAAGGGGTATCGTAGGGAAATGAGGAAATATAATCATCTCTAATGGCATGAAAATGATTTTGAATAAAGATCAATGGGGCATAATTTCACAATTATGCTCACTAGAGGTTCAAACCTCAAAATCATCTATTTCTCCATATCTCCAAAAAGTCTTGGACAATCATTCCAAGGTATATGAGAATCCCAAAGGCCTCCCACCTATTCATGATCAGGATCATGCTATTTATTTGATTCCAGGAAGTTTTACTCCAAACATCAGAATTTACAGATATCCCTATGCCTAAAAGAGTGAAATTGAATGTATGGTTGTAGAAATGTTAGAGGCTGATGTAATTAAACCTAGTCAAACTTCTTTCTCTACTCTAGCAATATTGGTGGTCATGAAGAATGGATCATGTCATATGTGTCCAAATTATAAGGAGCTCAACAAGCCCACTATTAAAGATAAATTTCCCATTCATGTCATTGATCATTTATTGGAAGAATTACATCGAGAAATTTGCTTCACCAAGTTAGGGTATTTTCCTAAGATATCATCATATTAGAATGAAGAATGAAGAATGAACACATTAAGAAAACCAAAAT
Source organism: Pinus taeda (assembly GCA_000404065.3). Taxonomy (NCBI): domain Eukaryota; kingdom Viridiplantae; phylum Streptophyta; class Pinopsida; order Pinales; family Pinaceae; genus Pinus; species Pinus taeda. The sequence continues at coordinate 129,863 of APFE030857929.1, forward strand.
CAGAAATCATGAAGGTCATTATGATTTTTTGGTCATGCTTTTTGGCATTACTAATGCGCCTTCCACATTTCAAGGTTTGATGAATTCCATTTTCAAACCCTTCCTTAGAAAATTTGTTTTAGTATTTATTGATGATAGACTAATCTACAACAAGTATTGGAAGGATTGTGTTCAACATAATGAGAGAGTTTTCAAACTATTGGAGGAGAAATAATTATATGAAAAAACCTCCTAATGTTTCTTTGGAGTATAGGAAGTGGAATATTTGGGTCATATTGTATCTCATGAGTGTGTTAAGGTAGACCCTAACAAAATTAAAACCATTAAGGAATGGAAAATCACCACAACCATAAAACATCTTCAAGGATTTCTTGGGTTGATAGGGTATTATTACAATTTTGTTAAGAATTATGGGAGACTAGTAGCACCTCTAACAACATTACTAAAGAAAGATGCACTTTCTTAAACTCTATAAGAAACTAAGGCCTTTGAACATATTAAAGAGGCAATGTGATAAGCACTGGTATTAGCTACACCATAATTCACAAAATCATTTATTGTGGAATGTGATGCCCCAATAAATTGAATTGGTGCTATTTTAATGCAAGAAGGAAGACCCATTTATTTTGAAAGTCATCTAATCAAAGGAAAGTATTTACACAATCCTATTGATGAGAAGGAAATGTTGGCAATACTACATGCACTAAATCAATGGTGACCTTACCTAATGGGAAGACACTTCAAGGTAAACAAATATCACGATAGTCATAAATACTTTTTGGAACAAATATTATCTCTAGAAGAGCAACAAAAATGGGTCCCAAAGATGTTGGGTTATGACTTTGAAATCATCTACAAAAAAGGGAATCAAAATTTTATTGTGGATTCACACTCAAGAAAGGATGAGGATATGGAAGCATTTCTTTGTGCCATTTCAATTATCAAACCTAATTGGATAACTGAAGAAAGGGAGGAATAGAAGAATGGTGAAGAGGTATGGACACTCATTCAAAAGCTGAAAAAACATCCCAATACATCTAATACATTTAGCTAGAAAAATGATTCATTATGATACAAAGATCACTTATATATTTGTAAGAATTCCCAACTCAAGCAAAAGATTATTTTGGAATTGCACACCTCCCACTTAGGAGGGAACTCAGGATTTTTCAAAACTTACCATAGGTTGAAGAAGGATTTTTTTTGAGATGGCCTTAAATATAATATTCAGACATTTGTGGCAACATGTTTGGTTTTCAAACAAAATAAAGTTGAAACAATTAAGATCCCAGGTCTGTTACAACATTTAACCATTCCAAGTCAGCATTGGGAGGAGGTATCAATGGATTTTTTCAAAGGTTTAACCAATTATAAAGGAAAGAGTGTCATCATGGTGGTAGTTGATGGACTTACCATGTATGTACACTTTTGTGCATTATCTCATCCTTTTAAAGCCAGTACAGTTGATACTACATTTATTGAAATAATTCGAAAGATACATGGAAACCTAAATATTATTTTTAGTGACAAAGATCCCATTTTCACTTGAATTTTTTGGATGGAATTATTTTCTTGTCTTGGTACTCACTTAGCTCATAGCTCATCTTATCATCCTCAATCTAACGGGAAAACTGAGTTAGTGAACACATGTTTGGAAGGATAGCTTCATTGCTTTGTAGCTGATAAACAAATACAATGGGTCAAAAATGACCCCATTTATGGAACTTTATGGATATCATCCACCATCCATCACATCATCTTTAAGAGAAAATCGTCAGGTTCAATCAATGTAAAATTGCATCGAGCATCAACAAAAAGTTCTCCAAATCTTAAAGGACAACCCCATTTTGGCACAAAATTGAATGAAACAATAGGAAAATCAACATCAGAACAAAAAAAGTTTTGATGTAGGCGAATAGTGATTTTACAACTACAACCATACAAACAAATGCTCCTCAACCAAGTTAATCAGGATAATAAATTATCACCCAAGTACTATGGTCCTTACAAGGTGTTGAAAAAGATTGGTACTATGGCATACAAATTGGAGCTGCCTGCATCTTCCCAAGTACACCCAGTTTTCCATGTTTCATGCGTAAAGAAGGTTACCAGTGAAAAGCTCCCATTTCAAACATTTTTGCTAGAACTTAATGAATAAGGAAATATAATATTTCAACCTAAAGGATTCATGGAAACAAGAACCCAACAACTACAAAAAAAATTAAGTTTGGAGTATCTCATTAAGTGGAAGAACTTACCTGCTGAAGACTCCACATGAGAGGATGATAATTTTATACAGAAGCATCCAAAACTACTCAAGCGTTGAGGACAACACTTTTTTGAAGGAGAGTGTAGGTTTTAACCCCGTACAGAAATTACCTGCATATGAATTCTAAATCACAAGAAAATAAAAAATGCGAGAGCATAACCCATAAAACACATATACACAGAGATTTCCCACTAGATCTCAAAACCGAGACTACCAGCTTGATTTTTCATTATATTCCTTTCAATGTTACAATACATATTTATACATGCCGAAGCATCCAATACCATGGACCGAAAACCATCGCATCCAAAACTATGGACCGAAAAACCATAGGTAGGTTCGCCCAACCTAATATAGGGTCCAAAATATTTTTTTTTTTCGGGGCGCTGCCCCGAACCCCATAGAGGGGGGCTCTGCCCCCCTCAAACCCCTTGGACAGGGGGGGCTGCCGCCCCCCTTGTGACCCCCTCGCTGCGCAATCAGCACAGCGAAGGGGGGGCTCCGGCCCCCCTCTAACCCCCCGGGTCACTA
>APFE030857931.1:0-18875 GCA_000404065.3 Pinus taeda
TTATTCACATATTTAATATAATATTTATATCCTTAATGGATATCTTGATATTCCAAGTCTTTTGGAGTAATTAATTTATAGAAGGAACTTTGTTCGCTTCACTCAACCTGTCCACTACAACAATAATGACAGCACACTACCTAGTTATCCTTGGAAAACCTATGATAAAATCCATGGAAATGAACTCTCATTTCCATTTTTAAATGGAGATTGGACGTAACAATCTTGTCGGATGTCTGCATTCCACCTTTACCTATTGGCATTCCAAGCATTTTGCAATATACTTAGCCAAATCCTTTTCATGCGTGATCAATAATATGACCTATTTATTACTATTATAATTTTCAGATAATGAGGATGATTAAAATATGGCCATTTATGATACTCATCCAAAATGAGTTTCTTCAATTCCCCTCCCATAAGGCACACACCACATTGCAATGAACTTTAGCAATCCATCTGATGTGAGAGTAATTCTTGCTTAATGCCCCTTCAGGTTCTTGCTGCAACCATTCTTTTACTTTCTAGTACCACTTATCTTGCTTCTCTTCCTCTTTAATCTTCCTTCTAATGTTGATCACGCAAGAACTTATAATTTCTAGGCGATACAACTGCAACCTCTTGTTGCGAGCATTATCTTCCTTGTTTTCCTTACCTTTGACGTATTTTATTTTGAAATAAAATTCACTAATAAAGGCCAACCATATTTATTTCCTGGCATTCAACTTTAGGTTGATCAAACAAGTATTTTAGCCCTCCATGATATGTCATTAATACAAATTTCCTCCCAAGGAGGTAATGCATCCACATTTTTAGTGTGTGAACTATTGTCTCCAATTCAATATCATGAGTGACATAGTTACGTTCATGCTCGTTCAACTTCCTGGACTCATATTATACAACCTATCCTTATTGCATGAGTAACCCACCAAGCCCTTCCTTGCAGGCATCCGTGCACACAATAAAATATTTATGTGGGTCTTCTATCCTTAATGCTGGTGCATATGTGAACAAATATTTCAATTGCTCAAAGTTGGCTTGACATTTCAATGTCCACTAGAATTTAGTCCCTTTTATTTGCAATGCAATGATTAGACAATCAATCTTAGAGAATTCTTAACGAACCTCTTGTAGTAACTTTCCAACCCCATAAATGATATGAATTTTGCTACATTTTGTGGAGCTGGCCATTCCATAATTGCCTTAACCTTTTTTGGGTCAACTGCCACACTCTCCTTTGATACCATATGTCCCAAGTATTGAATCTGGGACTAAAAGAACTCACACTTACTGAGATTTGCATAAAACTTATGCTTCCTTAGCAATGGTAGCACTGCTACAAGATGCTCCTCATGCTCCTCTTTGGTTTTTGAATATACCAATATATCATCAATGAAAACTAATACAAATTTGTTAAATAAGGACTGAACACGTTGTTCATTGACATATGAAGATTGTAGGAGCATTTGTAAGTCCAAAGGGCACAACCACAAACATAAAGTTTCTATACTTGGTTATGAATGTTGTTTTATGAATATCTTCATCCTTGATGTGTATCTGATGGTACCTAGATATTAGATCAAATTTTGAAAAGTTCACATCTCCCTTTAGATTATCAAATAAATCATCAATCCACGACAATAGATATCTATTCTTAATGGTAGCTTTATTAAGCTATCTATAGTCTATTCACAACCTTAATGTGCCATGTTTATTTCTTAAAAATAAAAGTGATTCTCCCCAAGGTGATACACATGACCTAATGTGACCCTTGTCCAACATCTCTTTTAATTATAGCTTCAGATCTACCAGCTCTGGCATGCTCATTTGGTAAGGGGCCTTAGATGTTGGTGTTGTTCTAGGTAACATTTCTATGGAGAATTTGACTTCCTTATGTGGTAAAAACCTGGAATCTCCTCAGGGAATACGTCTTTAAATTGTTTTAAAATTGGGCGCTCCTTCAAATTGTTGTTGTTAACTTCAAACTCACTAGTTATTTGGACAAAAAATAGTTTGCACCCTTCAGCCACATCGTTTTAGTTGCAACACTGTTACTAGCAGTTTTAATTTCCATTGCAAAATTACCTTTTCCCTCTATTATTGAAGCATTCGATTGACTTGCTGTAGCATTCGATCTTAGTCTAGGTATTTTCCAAACAATCTATCCCACTGAGAATTTTTTATGCACCCAAAGGAAATAAATTTAAATCCACAATGGTGGGCATGCCACTCAGCATGACAAGACATGGTCTTGCCTCATACTCCACGTTTCTTGGTTCTAGTGGCCAACTAGGCAAACCATGATTATTTGTGTGGTATTCTTGGTAAGGAACATTTCTTGGAAACTTGCAGACTTACATAACTAAAATTTGAACCTGGGTCTACTAAAATTGAGGTAGCTTGATCATTAATCATACCTTCCATTTCAGTTATCGAGGCTTGATGATCAACATGCCTTTTTTTCAATGCAATGTAAATTCTTGGCACACTTTGAGCCACATCCCTCACTATCTATGATCCCTACACATTCTATAATCTTGGGTTTTCCTTTCTTTTTTGGGGACATTCTCTCTTCTTGTGGTTCTTTATGCAGATCCAACATTTCAGAGGCTCTCCTCTAAAACACCTGGATTCCTCTCTTATATCTTGATAGAATCAATCTCTAAAGATAAAAGTTGATATTTGGCAAAAATAACCCTTGTTAATAATGATTAAATTCACATTCCTTCCTCCAGGTTGTTGCCTTAAGTAAGGACCAACCCTATAATTTTTTTTTTTTAATACTAAAAATACAACTACAATAAAATAGCATTGGGAACTCAAAAATTATTAAGCATTATATAAAACTTTCCTGAATTTCACTTTATTGAACATATCATCTAATTTACATGTTATTAACTAAAACCATAATGAAGCCATACAAAAGAATATTATAACAACATAGGCACCGTTCACTAGGAGACGAGATTCAAACTTGACTTGTCGCTATTTGCCCTCCTTTGTTGTCGGTTTCCTTCAAGTGTGAATACCGACAAGCTTAATCCGAATGCAATGACCCACCGGTTCACCTCCCAGCCTACTCCTTGGGTATTCTCCTTCCCCGCAGACCCCCGAGCTGCAATGGGGTTGTACAATGAAGGAATGTAGTAGCTGGTAGAGGAGAGCACTATTTGGCTCAAGAGTACCCTCTCTAAAGTCCTCTACCTCACCAAACTCACTATAGCTCATAGTCACTACTTTGACATAGTTTCATCCATCCAACAATAGGGTAAAAAAAAGTCCCTTCTCCCATGGCCTGCCCCTTCTTTTATAGGAGTCCTCATAGGTGACACTTGGCATCTCATGCATTATTAATTATTTTTGATACTTCAATAGTTTGATTATTCACCCACCCATGTGTCACTCTCTTATCAAGGGTCTCCAAAATTATTTACTTAAATTTTAATTTAAAACTAAAGTTTTTCCTCACCTCAACAAGATTTCTATTTCTTCTCCTAGTTGTCTCTTGATCCCCTCTTTTACTCCTTAATTTGTGTTCATTACGAAAGTCAAATGATAAATTCAAGATTTGATCCCCTATCTACTCCCTAATTTAACTCAAGTTATCTCTTAGATGGATATTCTTATGTTGGTTGTTTCCACATGGAGGTTCTCTAAATTCTATAAAACTTAATTTATTAATCTTATTTTAAATTACCATCCTCTTCTCATAATTAGGATTAACTATTTTAGGATTAATATTTATCCTTACATTTATGTCCCTCTTTCCCCTTTTTACCTAATTAAACTACATTATCTACCTAATATTTTCCAACATGGGAAAGGTAGAGTTTTTAAGGTAAAATATTTTATTTCTTCCTATGATCCCTTAACCCAAGTTTTATTTTGATTTAATTACTTTTGGTCTAACATCATTTAACCTTGGTGTGAATTTACCTGGTTTTCATATATTGATTATATTTATTAATTTATTTATTTTTAATGATTCCAAGGGTGCCAAGTTTGGTTGTGCCGTTCAAGAACTTCCCTTGAGTTCCAAGGGTTTCACGCCTTACAGTTGTGATGCCAAGGGTGCCAAGTTGGTCATGCCCTTCAAGAAGTTCCCTTGAAGTTCCAAGGGTGCCACGCCTAACAGTTTATTTGTGATGCCAAGGGTGCCAAGTTGGTTGTGTCCTTCAAGAAATTCCCTTGAAGTTCCAAGGGTGCCATGCCACTTGCCCTTCAAGCATTCAGTGGCTACGAGGGGAAAGTATAGGTTCAATGATAGAGACCACTATCATATCTTATGTTTCCTACTATAGTGAGACTAATGGTGTTGGGGATCAAGGAATCTGCCTTGATGTGCACCCCCCGGTAAAATCCTCATGAGCGACCCAACTTTGGGACTTGCCCTCATGACATCATGATCTTCAAGGTGAAGGTGTTTCAACCTTTCCAACCTAAGTCACGACGGGAGTGTTAGTGGGTGAGATCAAAAACACTGTCCCACCCCTCCCATGCAGTTCCATTCAATTATACAAGCCCATCACCCATATGTGAGTCATTCAGTCAAGCAACTAATCTGTGCCTGCAACCACTAACATATCATCAGAATACAGATAAACATATATATTAGGTTTCAAAATTGACTTATAATTTCAAAGACAAAATATAAATTTTGATCAAACCAGGTGTCGTCAACTCGTCATATGTGAGTCCCTCTGGTGGTTTCCTGCCATAATCAATAATCATTAGTAATAAGGTTTCTTAGTGTTAGTCATTGTCATAATAGCATCATCAACATCAGCTAGTCATTCACATCATTATTTATTGTGAACCAGAACTAATGCAAGTAGGTAACATAGGGGACACACCCATCATGGCTATTATCATCATAATACATATCCATCAAAGCTATCATCATCATGATATCATTAGAGAACATACATAACCTTTACTATTATCATCATCATAAAATTCAATAGAGACCAAACACAACCATTTATGCTACAATCACCATAATATCAATAGAGAACATGCATAACCATTAATGCTACAATCATCATAATACCAATAGATCACATACATAACCATTAATGCTATCTTCATCATAATATCAATGGAGAACATAAATAAACATCACAACTACTAATATCACAACCACTAATATTAGAGTCATGTGTCCATATCCTCAACCTGAGGTCCTCAAAGAATAATGTGTGGCCCTTAGGGCTAAATAAATGCTAATTTCATACCACTATCAATCAACTAGAGCATGGCACTACACCTTATATCTTTTTGCTCCTTTCCCTTGAAATTGGTTTTACCTTTTTTCTCTCCATTCAGTCCTATACTCACACTTGTGCTTGGATTTTTCATAACAATACTTCATTTTCCTAATAGAATCCTCTATATTTCATGGCTTTTCAAACTCTATATTGTCCCTAAATACCTATGGCAATCTACTGAGGAACCTTTGTATCTTTTCTTTTTCATCCTTAAGGTAGGGAACATACCTCAACACCTCCAAAAATATCATTACATACTCATTAGCTAACAACTGCCCTAGCCAATGTTCATATAATTCTTTTGCCTTAATTTCATAATACCTCTTTGAAAAGTACTTTTTCCTGAAGTACCTCTAAAATCGTCTCCAAGACAACCCTTCTTCTTTGATACCTTTGAAATTCATTAAAACTTCCCACCAAATATCAACCTTTCCTTTCGGGATGAAAATGGCCACTCTCACCTTCATATTATTAGAGTAAATATGGACACTAAAATACTTCTTTATTCCAAGAATCCATGCTTCTTCATCCTCAACCTTCTTTACCTCTCCATCAAATGTGGGAGGATTTTCCTTATTAAACTCTTCAAGCATCAAGTCTTTTCCTTTCCTTCTTTATTGAAAATTACTTCTTGTGACAACACCAGATAGCTACTCATAACTTCCTTTCCTCCCTTTGGGGGTATTTAGAAGAGTTACACCCCTCATCGCGTCTTCACTTGATTTTCTATGCCTTTTACTAGATCTAATTCCTTCTACACTATCAATCCTTGCTTCTTGCATCCACATTCCTAATGATCCTTACCTATACTTGTAACTGGAACCTAGTTCATGGTGCTTTTGTCTTTGCAAATCTAATATGATTTGTTTGCGGTATGATTGCATTCACCTCAACTTATTTCTGATGAGCCCTGACAATCCTTTCATTATCAAACTTGTAACTCTTTAACCCCTAAGATTCTCAATGTGTCCAACAAGTCAGGAGAGCCTTCCTCCCCCTCTTTTATACTAACTTTTTCTCATGCCATGTTGTGATATGTCAGACTTGCTGTACTACAACATTCTGCTACTCAACTCTTCTCTATTTTGTTATTCCTTGGCATTCTCTTATGTGTTGTTGTACACACATAATTGTAAACCATGTATGGATAAAAAAAAACATATTCATTATACCTTAGCAATCCAATCATAAGTGAATGGTTGAGAGACCATTTGAAACACCAAGTTTCAAGTTAATACATCTATTAAAATAATTTAACATATCAGAAACGTTATTACAACCAACATATATTCCATAAATCAAACATTATAGGAAACACACATCAAATTCACATTTAGCTATTACATTGTAACAAAGATCTGTTAACTATTCCTTCTAGGTCCAACTTATTTAATTTTGTGCCCATTCTAGTACAAGCATTGAACCATGGTGCTATGACATCACTCTATAATAGAATCCAACATATTTACATACTGCATTAGAGCCCCACTCTTTTTATCTCAAGAGGTCCAGTATTGAACCTTCCGCTCTGATACCATTATGTAATGATGCCCTCCCAACCCCTTTAGATTAACTAGGTTGAATGGAAGGTGATATTTTTCCCTAAATTGATTTTCATTGTCTCATTATGGAAATGGAGTTACAAAAATCCTCCTTTCCTAAATTTAGATGAATTAAATTTGTGCTACACCATCGCATTCATCTCATCGAGAGATTTTTGATGATATAAATTTTATCAAAATCCGACACCCATATCAAAATTTATACGTGTTTAAGGATTAGTATTTTACACCCTTGCCACATCAACAAACTTTGACCCATGTGGTACCCACATGGAGTCTCCACGTGACTTAGGATCCACCATGACACCTACCACATCATCAATCCTCTGCACTTTCATGCCATGTCTAACTACAATAACTAGGGGTTAAGGCCTCTAGGCATCTGCAACGTGACGTAATATTTTTTCTTCTGGAGATGAGGACAGATTCATGTCTCGTGCCTCCTGTCATTTGCAGTCTATTCACTCTGGTGCACTTAACCTTGATCTCCATGGTGAGATAGTGAATCGTCACACCAAGAGACGGACATATTCTCGCGTCAAACCTTTTTCAATCGCACCTCAATCCAAAGTTGTGATACAAAACTCTCGAGAACCCGTAATCGAGATGAAATGAATTCCAACCACGTGTGTTGTCATGTTAGCACCATTTGGTAAGCGTGATGGGTGGCACCATAAAGTCCTATTGCATGAAATCCAATGCCACATCAACTCCATACTCCATGTCACCAGTCCCACAATGTCATGTTGACATCATGATGATGTTAGTATTCCATGTGGCCTTCTTCGAGGGTGCCACATGTCATCCGAATTCAAGCCGCATGGCCCACCAAAATGGTCATATTTTCCTGCCATGCATAATGTTTTTATGTCACATCCACATCCCATCCATGTCTTCATGTCACCTCCACTTTGTCCAAGGTCTCACTAGGGTCCCAACTCCTCGCACAAGGCAACACTTTTTCATTACAACAATTTTTGGGTTCACCATGGATCCCCACGTATAGAGTCACCACGTCATCGTGCCAACCCTCTCACTAGGGTAGGGATAAGACAATAATCCAAAGCCATGACACTAATAGGAAACCCTCCTTCTTAGTGACAAAAAGAACTCTAGTCTCATGGTATCTATCATCGCACCTCTTACCACAACTTGTCATCCCACAAAGGGTCTGCGTCATGACATGAATCTAATATTTTTTAATGTCCCCAATTTTGCAAGCTAGAAAGATCATTTCCACTTGCCTAACCATCTCCTTTAGGCTAGCAAGAGAGAAAAAATTTCTAAGGAGTTTTGCCAATTTGATTATTATTATTATTAATAAAGAGGCAATTTATAATTAATAAAAACGGGGAAAAATATTATTAAATTAAAAAGGGGTAAAAATTCACTTAGGAAATAAGCCACTTAATCAATTAAAATTTAAAAAAGGGAGACATATAGAAGGATGGATAAGATCCAACCAAGCTTATAAAAAGGAAGGAGGAAATTATCTCAAGCATTCTATGCCATATCTCTTACTGTGATTGAAGCCATTGAAGAGAAGCTCAAGCGAGTTTCAGTTTGAGGGTTTCAAGGGAGACCCTCACACTATTTTTGGTGGATCTAATTTCCACCCAAGGTAACATCTCCCTGATTTTGGTGGACAAATAATGCCACCCTGTTTGGGATATTTTTGCAAAATTCATTAAGAATATCTAATCGAGTTCCTTTGTAGGTATTCTTCACCTCATCTTGGTCATTTCAAGAGGACATGTTTCAAGTTATTCTCAAGAAGGGTTTGAGTTTATTTATGAGAAGTCCAAGTTTCCAAATCTAAAGCCAAACAAGAAGGGATAAACATTCCACTTCTAGATTATACCAAAAAACCAAAAAAGGCTGAATTGTTGGCTATTTGGCTCAGAAGACCGAAATATATCTTGTAGCAGGCACTAAGTTTGAATCTGTCCTTCCTTTTCCTTCCAGGAATCGACTAATAAGGGAGATTGAATTAGTTGTCATTTCAAATATAAGAAGGAAAAGTTGCATCCTATAGTAGAAATTGAATTAGTTCCTTGCATCTAGAATTTGTTGGATGATAGCAAGAGTGAATTCACCTGGAGGTAACATCATCTTGAAGCCCAAGCCATTAATTTATTGAAATGGGTCGATTTAGTCTTTCTAAAGGGACAAATTCTGAGTCCAATTCATACATTTCCCCAAGGTTGAATTTCCTCTAATTGGAGAATAGTTGTTCCGAAGAATTTGGGTTAATTCCAGGTGTCAAATTCATAAAATCAGAATTCACCCAATAAAGGAAGTAGATTTCTCCTCAAGGAAAGGCATACACATTTCTATTCAAGGCCAAAATTTGAAGCAAGTATATAGTACGTATGTTTTTGGAACTTTCCAAGAATCTATATTAGTTTGAAGAGGTTGAGTTCTCACCCTCTGAGGTAAATTTTATCCTTTACTAACATCATTTTATGTCAAGGCTGATTTCATTAGCAGAGAGCTAAATATTATTATCTTGTTGAGGCTGTAGAAAAATTTCATTTCAAGGTCGAATTTCACTATATAGGAGATCAAGCTAATCCAGATTATTGAGCATGATTTCCATATCATAATATTGACAAATTTAGCTCTTTGACCAATTGAAGTAAACTACTTGTTCACCCCTCAGTCTGTTTATATTCAATGAATATAAATATCAATATAGTTTAGATTTGCCTCTTACTTGGTTTGTGTTGTCTCTCTTATGTTGCACATGAAATGTTTGACAAAAGTATAAACTAATTTCGCTGAAGGTGCTTTCCAGATCTTGCATTCCAATTGTTTGTAGTAAGTTGTCAACAAGAAAGGTTCCAAATTGTGGAAAAAGAAACATAATTTTGTTTGAATTTTTGTCTAGAATATTTCATATGTACACATCTGGTCCAATCTTGGCTAGGCTTGGCTACAAAGCAACCTTTACAAGATATTTTCCTTAGACTTAGATTATATTTTTTTTGGTTTTACGATAATCCTTTTTCAAGATTTGTCCAGGGTTCTCCGAAAGCCTTGTTTTTTCCCAACCATACTTAGACACAGGAAAACAAGCCCTTGAGATAAACAAGATGCATTCCAACATCTAAACAATAATGAATACACACATTTGTATAGGTGTAACCTTTCCCTTATTCCAGGGGCGCACACAACCAATATCATGGCAACAACACCCATGCAATTTTGTGCAGGGATCCTCAAGTCCCTGTACCAGAAGAATTAAACATGTATACATCTCATCACAACATACAAGAATATACACTCATATTTATAAGAGCCTATTATGTGACAACAACAATAAAAATTCACTTATATTAACTTTCATAAAGACATAAGTAAGAAAATTATCTTGTAAAGTGTAAAACCGCTAACTGAGAGTGGATTTCAACTCTCCACCCAACCATAGGCCAATTGAACTACAATTATTTCTTGTGGTCAACCAACTCTGATCCAGATTTAGAGCTCGAGGAGAAGTTCTCAAGGGAATAAAACCAAAGACAATCAACTATTGCAGGGAATCCAAAGAACACCCCATTTATAAACACTTGAACTAGGAATTACTGCCTCCAGTGTCTCCACCCTTACTAAGAATCCAAGGTACACTGCTATCGAACCACGAAGCCATAGTCAACCAAGGAAGCATAAATTTTCCCTCTACAAACCAGGAATTCAGAGAGTTTGAAATTCCACCCTTCACCAGGAATCCATAACACTCTACACCTCCACCTGTTATCCTTGTCCATGCTACACTAAGTGTACCCATAACCCAAACCTGATTATGTGATACTTGCTAAGTCTTACCATGGTTGTTCCCAACATCAAATTTCCCAGAGCTTCCTCTTCACTGGATATATTACTTCTTTTGAATGTACACCCCCTCAAATCCTCTAAAATCCCTGTCTCATTTAGGAATTCCTTGCTAAATCCATCCTTGCGTGTTGACCTACCATTGAAAATTCATGAGACATGAAAGAGGAGCATGGGCTTGTCCTCCATTCGGGAAGCCCAAAATTTTCCTCCTTTACACCAAATCGGCTATTAAAGACTTCAGAAATATTAAATAAACCAGTTAGGCATATGGTGGCCATTAAATGAACAACCCTCCATTCCCCAATTCTAAAGAAATATCCTTCTTAAGACTCTAAATTTGTGTCCCCTCTCTCATCTAGTTCATTATATTTACATTTCCTTAGTAATTTCATAAATTAGAGTTCATAAAATATTTACAAGAGGGTTTAACAAATAGGGTTGTCTTAGTGGTGTTGTGCAAATCTATGTGTAAAGAATCCTATAGGTGAACACACCATTGTATAGGAGTTGGATTCTTGCCTCACCTTCCTATTAATGGGCCGATCTTGTCTAGAAAGAATTATCCTTGAAAATTTTAGGCCCAAATAGTAAATCCTTATTGAGTTGTGGTTTCTAATAAATGTTGGGCCTTCCTCTAGATTTATAGGACTTCCTGTAGCTTTCTTGTATATATACAAGATTAGTTGTTGCCTTATTGTAGAAGTATGTTGGGTAAGAAAGGTGAAATTTTAGGTGAGATTGGAAGATGGAAAGTGGTACTTATGGATGGATGTGGACCTGTGAGGAAAAGAGTGGAAGGTGAACATGGAACAAGGAGTTGTTCAACATAACATTATGACAAGTACAAAAACTTTCTTGTTGAAATGTTAGATTGACCCATGTGTCCATTACATAAATATTTCTTTTAAATGCATCCTATAGCTTTGTGATATGATCTAGTTGTTTCTCGACTACAAGAGGACCCTAGACATCTGCACATAAAGCTTAAAAACATTTTGAAATAATTCTTCTCTTTTTCCCCTTTTATTCTCTATTTAATTTTTTTTTTTCTCTTTAGTCATTGGATGGGTTGGGAGTATTCCTACTCTCAACCACATTCAAATAATGTATCTTGACTGTGTGGATGAATTCTCCTTTTTGATAAAGATCCCTTACAGACCTTATGTAACGACCAATAGTCGTATACAAAGAGGAAATATTTAAAATACTTCAAAGACGTAAATCTCCATTGTAAGACATGTAATTGCATATTGAATATTGTATATTGAATAGATGTAAGATATGAGATGATTACAAATGAGAATGAGGGCCTGATTATATACCCTAGGCAGGTGCCCTTTCATGAATGGTGATGTCTCTAAGACATGCCTTTTCATTACTAACTAACTAACCATTAGTTAATTAATTATGATTAATTATTATTATATTTACATTTACATTTATTATTTTTATATGAATTATATTCATAATATTTTATCTCTCTTCAAGAAGCTTACTAATGAAAGGATGGATCTCTTTTTTCTGCGTGTTGTAGAATTGCCATATTTGTTGTTACATGACGATATGATGCTTTGAGTGATAGAAAAAATTGACGTATTGAGAACAGATCGGGCCATCCTAGATTAATCTTCTGTGGAATCTTCTAACCTCTGAAAATTTGTGATGAACAATTATCGTAGGCTTGGATTCTGCAAACTTCAGTATTCTTGGGAATATAAATTTTTCGTTTATGCTTTGAGTGATACTGGTACGTAGATTGATTGGAAATTTTGCTCTTGGGATTTAGATGTCGATAAATAGTTCTTCTAGGTTGACTTTCATTTATCATTTTGGTAGATTCCTGATTTCCTTCAGGGGATGTTGTTGTTGAGTTGGCTAACTGAATCTTTATTTGGAATGTCTATCATTTGAGCTACAACTTCTGAATATGTTTTAAATTCTCTAGATTTATCTTATTCTTTACTTATGATATCGACTAGATCAATAATTATTCCTTTATCTTCAACTTGGACTGAAACGACTGGCGACTTCAATACTTCATTTTGATGTTGTTGTAACTTGTCATTTAGTGACTTCTTGTCAATTTTACGCTTTTTTATCTACGTAAGTAAGCCTTGGTTATGATTCCTTAGACGTGAAAGTTTGCCATTTTTTGAATCGTTGACTTTGTCCTTAGTATCTTTCTCTTTATCTTTTAAATTTTGATTTGCTCTAAGAATTTTTGATTAAGGGTTTTTAGGCACACATTTTCTTTTTCTTTTTATGATAGATTCTCCTTTAGTTCCTTACTAGAAATTTCCTTTTCTTGTTTTAGTCTTTGTTTCTAAACCTTAGACTTTTTTATCTGTGAATGTAATTTTTCATTGTGGTCCATTAGATCCCAATTTTATTTTTTCTTTCTGTTGTTTTTTCTTGAAAATGATCTTCGAGATCTTTACATTTCTTCTTTGATACCAATGTAATGATCAAAATTCATATACCCATAAAAAATATTTTAAATACTTCTAAGATGTAAATGTCCATTGTAAGACATGTAACTGTATAATGAATATTGTATATTGAATTGATGTAATATATGAGTTGATTACAAATGAGAATGAGGACCTGCTTATATACCCTAGGCAAGTGCCCTTTCATGAATGGTCATGTCTCTAAGACATGCTTCTTCATTACTAACTAACTAACCATTAGTTAGTTAATTATTATTATTATATTTATTATTATTATATGAATTATATTAATAACACCTTAAGCTTGAAAATATTGTCTACCAGAGAAATTTTCTTTTCATCAATAGTTTTGATCTAATAGAGAGCCATTGTCATAGAATTTTTCCACCAGGTATGGCCCTAACCACCTAGTTATAAATTTTCCCTTGGAATCTTTAAATTTGGAGTTGTAAAGCAACACCCAATCACCTTCCGTGAAGTCCTTGGTTCTAATAAATTTGCCATGCCATATTGTCCTTTATATATTTACCATGTAAGTGTGAAAGATAACTTGCACCCTATGTTCTTCTAGTGCATTCAATTGTTGTCTTATTTCTTCTTGAGCATCAGTTAGATCTATTTCTAGCTTTGAAACCATCCTTAATGTGGCGAGCTCAAATTCAATGGGCATCACAGATTTCTTGCCAAAAACCCACTAATAGAGGGTGAAGCTTGTAGTAGTCTTCCAAGTAGTGTTGTGGGCCCATGTTACTTCAAGGAGCCTATCGACCTAATCCTTCCTACTTATGTTGATTAGTTTTGTTAGGATTTTTTCCAATTCTTTGTTTGCACTTCAACTTGTCCATTATATTGAGGATGATATAGAGTAGCTTTCATGTGATGGATTTGATGATGCTCCATAATCCTTTTGATGATATTTTAAGTGAACCGAGTCACTTGATATATGGCTATTTCCCTCATAAATTCATACTTGTAATTTTGCTTTCTCTCAAATCCTATACTACCTTCTTCTCTGTGGTTGCATTCAATTCCCTTACTTCAAACCACTTAATCAAATATTCCATACATACAACGATGTACCTCTTATGTCTTGATGGAGGATCAATAAGTACTATGAAGTCCATCCCCCATTTCTCAAATGGTTCAATTGAAACTTATGGTTGTAAAAGCATGTCATTTCTTCTAGTATGATTTCCCATCCTTTGACATTCATCACATTGAAAAGTGTATTGACAAACATCCTTGTGAAGGGTAGGCCAATAATAACTACTTTCTAGGATCTTGTACGTTTCCTTTTCGTTACAAAATACCCTACACAGGGGCCATCATGACATACCTCTATAATTTCATACACTTAATCTTCCCTTACACATCTTCTTACATATATAAGAGGAACTTTTCTTGGTGATCTTGCATTTTTCCCTATAGGATGAGGGGGTAATTTTCCTATAGTCAAAAAGCTTACTGTGTCAGCAAACTAGGGAGTATATCTACCACGCCTTCACCTGTAGGAAGATTTAAACTAGACAAAAAATCTTTAACAACATTCTCTTTTCTAGGTTGATCAATTATTGTCAAATAAAATTGTTGCAATAGCAACAACCATCTAATAATTCTAGCATTCACATTAGGTTTTTCATTAAATACTTAATTGTAATACAGTTTGCAACATCCTTGACCACCATCTTGGCAACGCTACATACCATGAACCACAAATTTACCAGCAATTAAACTCCAGTATGAATTTCACCAATAAAATCACAATTATTCTTGTGGACGCATATTTAATCTATGATTTCCAATATTAAATTTTGACTCACGATTAGAGTCCCTACAATTTAGAAACATGGGTATGAAACCTAACATTGAATTTATTAATAATCGTGAAGTAGTGTGTAATTATAATGCACAATGAAATCGTCCGAGGATTGGAAATAGTTACACATATAAAACCCCATTTGGAATTTCATTAAATCATGAATAAACATCAGTAATTTACATAATACTTTGCCCATTCTATTTTTACACAAAACTAGGGTTTAAAAGTAGCATAATAAACTAATGCATACATAATACTATATATACTTAATTTTCACTCAATTTAGGGTTTATAACAAAACTAACATATACATTGTAGCATGGAAAATGCAATTTCATATGCCTGGGCACACAGAAGAAACACATATAATTAACCACATTAAGCACATAATACAATAGGAATTTCCCCTAATTATTAAACACAGCACATGAATACATGGGATAACAAATTAATGATTAATTATAGACATTAAACACATAACCCTCGAATTTAGGGTTTCCTCACAAATTTACAATTTGGAACAATAAATCACATGAACAATTATTAGCATAAAACAATTGAAGGACTATGGGCTCTCTGCCTTGCAATCGACTGCGTGTTTCATGGATTCCAACCATGGGTCATCCCTGAGTTGGGGTTGCAATATCCACGAGCAACATGTCCTCCATGGCCAAGGTGCCAACGCCACATCTATGCTGCTCCAGGGCTCCAGGAACCCTCTAGGCCATAATTAGTTCAATTCGTTGGTTTTTCCAAAACCCAAGTTGCACACCCTTCTCTGGGATGGACAATCCCTTTGTGATACCCATCTTACAGGGCTCACCAACCGATTTCTAGAACTTCAGTTGTTTCCAAAACCCAAATGGGACACCCTTCTTTGGGACCTTCCAATCCCTCTGTGATGCCCACCTTTTAGGGCTCGCCAACTAGTTCCTTCAAATTGAAGTCTAGAACCATAATACTCATCATAGTGATAATGAATAATTCTATGGCATATGATATATCTAAGTATTATATATTATATAATATCACAAGATAAGCTATATATATATTATATATATATATATATATATATATATAGCATATAGCATACTTAATCAACACTTTCAAACTACATGGCTTCCTTTGCCATGTAGTGCTCCTGAAGCCAAGTGGGTCCCAAGTGTCTTTTCTCACTGACATTTGTCCCTAATACCATTGCCCCATGTCCGTGGAGTTGCATGTCACCCATACTCTTACTATGAAGTGAGCTCTGTAGTTAGTCTCTTTTTATTATTATCAAAATATTTACAAATTACATTGTATTACAATCCTTGCCCTCCAATCTTCTACACTAACACATATGCCTAGGAATGTTGGTCCCACTCTATATATATATATATATTGGCATGCAACACACATGTCATGAACACATAAGAAAACATGCCTGCAATATACATCTGGATCACCAACTTAATAACAAGTATATATATTTACATCATAAATGGATGGGGGTGCAGGGTATTGCATTTGCCCCACCAACAAGCCCCCCTTATTTTATGCACTGTCGTCAGTGCATCTTATGCCCATAGTCTTAAGTTGCTGGTGAAAATTGATGTCGTCGTGCATGGATTCAACCTGAGGCATATTCTATGATTTCGATGCCAAATGCACACCAAGTGATGCAAAAGCATTAGAGCTTCCAAGCGATTAAGTCTTCGATATGAAAAAACTTTAAAATGGGGTCTTGATTTTTTAGAAGAATTAATATTCCTCTATGTTAATAAATTGTATTTTCCAAGTTGATATATTTTATGAATTTTAGAACTAGATGATTCATAGTTTTAGAAAAGCTATGGATAGGTGACATTTGGTCCATAAGCCAAAATCAAATCTACCTTGAAAAGTGTGAGAGATTCTAGGGATAGATTGCGTGATTTTAGAATTTAGAAAAATATGTTTATGGAGTGATTTGTGGATGATTTATGGAGTGCTTTTAAGATTTATAAAATATATTGCATTTCTTAATTTTATTTATTGTAAGCCTACATGCAATCAGAACCAATGACCAAAATGAATGTGAGACCAGACCAAGAGAGGAATGAATACTTCTGTAATTTTTATGTAATTGTATGTATATGCTTTTACTAATGAAAGGAATTTTCATTATGTTCACAATTTGTCTTTGTGTGTATGTGTGAATGAAGAATTCCAATTTTGTGTGTAATATGGAATTAACCAGAGCTTCAAGTCTTGTATATTGGTTTGAAATTAAATGACATGAGATTTAAATATCACAAGTGAGGGTGCATATGTTTTTTGTGTGTTTGTTTTATTTCAGGAACAAAGAACGAGATTAAAAAGTGGTTAAAGGCATATGGGTACGGTTAGACTCTGTCTCATGTCAGAGATAGATTCTTCTTCAAAACCCTGTTTTGAAGAAGAAATCATTAATATGTAATTTGTCATGATGTTATATAGCTCTACAGCTCTTCAAATGACAGTGTTTTGATGTGGATGATGAGACAATCCCTGCAAAAGTTAGACATGGATTTACATTCTCCGCAGCTGATGAACAAGGACTAGACCATGCATTACTATAGAAAGAAGCCAGATTGGTGGCTAGAACTTTTAAGAAGGCGATGACAATAGGTTTTAGCTGGGATTTTTCTGCTACTCAGTATGAAGAGCTTTATGAACAGGCTCTGGCAAGAGCAAGAGCCCAACAAGCCCGCATTTCTAGCTCCACTCGACAATCTGCTTCAAATTCATTTATGTTTTGATAATATAGCAGTTTGAAGTAAACAAACATGCTGGTGTAGGTTCAGCAGCTGAATAAAATCAAAGTTCTCTGTCTTTATCGTATAAGGCAGCCATAGATGAAAAGTTTCTGGCAAACTGTTGGTGGTGTTGGGACCGGTTGAAGGATAATTGAACGGAGGATGTGCTTATGCCTAATTATTTCCGCCTCCCTACTCTAGTAGCATTCAAGATATTTACATAAGAGGGAAGTGGGAAACTGAGTGATGGCAGGTAACATCAAAGATCTTCGAACTTATGCACACAGGTTTTATGCATAAGAGCAGAGTCCCTGGAGGAATTATATCTTAACTAAATGTTTCATCCAAGAGAAATTGAGTGGGTACAACAGGCTGTGTATTCCGCTATGGATCTCGTGGGTGTTGCACTTAATTATGTTACAGGTGGTGAATATTTAGATTGTGCAGGTGCATCAAAGTGTTATTTATTCCTCCAAGTTTCCAATTCGTCCCTCCAAGGAACAAGTCAGCTCAGCCAATACTCACACCCATTTGACTACATGCAGTGACTATGAATAAATCCTACTCGTCCTCTTACAAGAATATACCATCTAAGGCACATCCACAATGGTTCTGCGGATCAAATTGTTTGCAATATACAAATATCTAAAGGCCCTATGTGATGGAATTTCGTGTGATATATTTCTCTTTATAATGCGAGTTGTCTAAAACATATTTTCTCTATATGATTTGAGTTTTCTGAGGCACATTACTCTGTGTGATGCAAGCTACAGGAAGACACCTTTCTCTGTGTAATACAATCTACAGGAAGGATATTGCTTCTATGAAATGTGAGTTGCCTTCTTTTTTGTGACGTTGCATCTAAGAACAAACATGTGGCAAACTGATTGCCTATCTTATGGACAAAATATAGCAGAGGTTTAGTCACCCTTTATTGCCAGTTTTGGTAATGATTCTGCCAAGATGGATGGCTTTTCAGATGGGAATTTCTGATCCCAGTGATTGCTCAAAAGGTAGTTCCACTGGGGCGGGGGTGATCTTCATGTGTCTTTGATAGATCTCAAAGCGCTACAACACTTTGCGTTGAAAATAATAAGAGGTTTTGATCAGCACGAGCACAAGATCTACATTCTATTTATTCCGCCAAAGGCACCCCACGACCTTTATGAAAGTTACTACAATGC
>APFE030857940.1:0-10211 GCA_000404065.3 Pinus taeda
ATCAAACTCATATTAATATAAGATATAAAACTATTTATTATATAAAATCTAACAACAACTAATTCCAACAACCTCTTAAAAACTTCTTTTACAAATATCAACCACACCTAATGAGAGTTATATACTTCAACATAACATAAGATCATAACCACACCTAATGGGAGTTATATACTTCAATATAAACATAGGATCATAGAAGAAATTTACCTCTTAAAAACTTCTTTTACACATATTAACCACACCTACTGAGAGTTATATACGTTATATACTTCAACATAAACATATGATCATAACCACACCTAATGAGAGTTGTATACTTCAAGATAAACATAGGATCATAGAAGAAATTTAAAAATTGAGAGTTATATAGTTCAACATAAACATAAAATCATATTACATAAACATAAGATCGTATTACTTTTTAAGTAAAAGAAAAATTCCATACACAAAGACAAAGAGATATACGGAGGAGAAAGTGATAAATCTAGCATTAACAAATTCAAAGAGGGTGCCGTTAATATAAAAATACACAGAAAAATCATATTACTTTTAAGTAAAAGAAAAATTCCATACACAGATAAAGAGATATAAAGAAGAGAAAGTGATAAATATAGCATTAACAAATTACTCACTAATTCAAAGAGGGTGCCGTTAGTTTAAAAATACACAGGAAAATAATAAATTAGGGGATAAAGAAAGAAAAATGCATATATATTTATTTAGTATCGTAACACTTATTTTAGGATAAAAATTTAAAAATATATTATAAAAATAATTAAATTATAAATATTATATTATTATTATTAATTATAAATATTTAAAATAAATAATGGTTAATATACATATAACAAATTTTAACCTAACCAAAACCAAATGTTTAGATTTTTTGTTAGAAATTTTTAATTATTTTGTATATATGGTTTTGTTTACATTAAATATTTATATGTTTTTGATTAAGTATTTTTTAATTTTTTTAAAATAATTTTGTTTTTAAGATAAATTTACCAAGAAGTAATATATGAAAATAGGGTGGACAATGCATGTATATCAGGAATGTGATTTTATTTTTGAATTAATTAAATATTATTTTTTTCAAAGGAATTTTTTATTTATTTTTAATTTTTATTTTTTATTTTTTATTTATTTTTTATTTTTAATTTTTTTTCTGAACTATAGAGATTTACTTCCCTTTATTATAATAAAAAAAATTTAACATGTAAAATATTTGTTATATACTTAGCTCAAACATTAATACCAACATTCCCCATAACATAACTGATGTTCATATGCATTTTTTAAATTTAATCAATTTGATAAAGAGGCATAAATTACACACCGGATTAATCTTAACCTTTCATTTATCACTACTACTAAAAATATTTTAGCAATAATTTAGTAAGAAATTAAAATCTCCTATCATCCACATAATAATTAATTATAATTAAAAAAAAAAATTTCTAAAATAACATAAGTATAATTGCCTCAAAACATCATGAAACCTACAACAATTGAACTACAACACTTAAATGAAGCGTATCCATAAATAAACAAAGCAACATACCATCCACATAATAATTATTTATAATTATAAATAACTTGTTGAATTGAGACTTTTGTGATCCATAATAGTTATAAGTAGAACTTCGGCATAAATCACATATAGAAAGACCTTTGTCGACGCGTTTCGAACCAACCAGTGTGGTTCATTGTCAGGACAAGTTGAAGAAACAGATCCAACTTCGCATGTTAAATAGTCTGAGCAGAGCCTCCAATGGCTATCTTGACCAGCAACTAATTTTGACTTAGGGACCAGAGTCAAAAAGTCAATTTGATAATTTAAAGGAAGTTGGTTATCATCGATGACCATACCTTAAAATATATATATATAAAATTATGAAATAATTTTAGAAGGTGTTTATTGATGATGGTGGTGGTTAACGTCCACTGAGACCAAATTGGTCTATCGGACCTATAATTTTCTTAGTTTTTAATTATACGGCTCATCGTCTTTCTTGGCGAGATTGGCGCTGTAGCTTTCTTTTTTTTTCTCTACGGTCTTCCAACTTCCTTTATCTTGCATCTCCTTCATCTCTTCTGGTTCTTGAGACATTGGTGTTTTAGCTTCGCGATCTATTGTGTTCGTCCTTTTGAAGATAGTCGGAGAAGAAGTTTGATCTAGGAGATCTCATTTGCTGTTAAATGAAGATTTATTTTGTGCAGTATTCAAATCCTCATAATTGTTGATTTGTTGGGCGGGGCTTTCTCCCTGCTTGTTTTGATAGTTGTTTCTTTCGTGGGCGATTTCTTGTGATTTAGAGTTTTCTCTAGAGTATTCTTCTTTGATGACAGTGTAGTGTTCTTTTTGTGCTCCTTCCCACCATATAGATCTGTGGTGGTTTTTTCTAGCAGAATTTTTCTGGGAGGCTTTTGAGCAATTTTTGGCTAGATGGCCTGTCTCAAAGCAAGATCAACATCTAAAGAGGACACTCTCATAATCGAGTTTCTGGTTCCACACATAGTCTTTACTTGTTAGGTTTATTTCAGCTGGGAATCCAGCACTGAAGTCCATTTCCACACAGATGCGTGCATAGGTGGTTCTAGCATATTCCTCTGTTCCTAGACACTTGCAGTAAAATTTCCCAATTAAATTTCCAATGGCTTTTATCGAAGAGAGATTCCAGAGGTGCAAGGGTAGGCTTGACAATCTCACCCAAACTGGTGCTGAAGTTATGACTGTTGTAGAGGGATCAAATGATGGGTTCCATGGCCTCATGAATATGCCTGATTTTTCCCAAAACCAAGGGCCGGAATCTTTAAATATATAAAGAAATTTAAAATGATAGTTAGTTAGAATATTTATATATTGGAAAAAAAAAAAAAAAAAAAAAATAATATAATATAATATATATATATATATATAACTAAATATATAGTATATAAATAATATATAATAATATATAATAAATATAAAAATACATAAATAATATAAAGTAAATAAATAAATTTAAATTAAGAACGAAGTTGAGGTTAAAAAAATAAATAAATAAATAACAAAATAAAATTAATTAATTATTAAAAATAAATAAAATAAAAATAACAACAAAAATTAAAATAAATAATTCACCTATATATCACTATAAATACTGATATAATATATATATATATTAATATATTATTACGATTTAAGTACTATATCTATCAGGACAAAAATAAAGCCAAGAAAGAGCTACCCCAAAAATAAAGAAGGAGAAGGGTCCGGAGAAAAGTCCAGAGCAAGAAAGGATATAATTTAGAAAAAAGAAGGCTCCAGGGGAACAACAAAAGCGAAAAAGATGAAGGGGGGGGGGGAAGAAAAGAAAGATTATTTCGAAAGGGCAGGGATCCAACATCTACTGATCTTCCAACTATCATCTCTATTGAGATTGTTAGGCCTTCTTTCGATCTCAATAGCTTCCCTGAATTTATGATGATGGAACTAAGCAACTTTGGCAACAACCTTGGCCTCCTCTATACACACCTGATGCTTGGTCTTTTCCACATGTTCTGCTAACGCTGAAGACTTGGTTCTCCCATGTCCATCTTCCCTATGTCCAAGGAACTACGGGCAAGATTGCTTGGATCCTTAAGAGGTATGATATTCCCTCAACATTTAGGCCCCTCAACACCATTCCTAATTCCCTTCGATCGGTGAAAGATCTCGTTAACCCTAAGGACATGAAGGGTGCCTACTTGATCCATTGTTCTTGTGGGACCCCCTATATCGGGGAAACATGGTGCTCCATCCATCATAGGATTAGCGAACATGCAGCTGACCTAAGACATGGGAGAACCAAGTCTTCAGCGTTAGCAGAACATGTGGAAAAGACCAAGCATCAGGTGTGTATAGAGGAGGCCAAGGTTGTTGCTAAAGTTGCTCAGTTCCATCATCGTAAATTCAGGGAAGCTATTGAGATCGAAAGAAGGCCTAACAATCTCAATAGAGATGATGGCTGGAAGATCAGTAGATGTTGGATTCCTGCCCTTTCGTCATAATCTTTCTTTTCTTCCCGCCCCCTCTCCCCGCTCCCCTTTCATCTTTTTCGCTTTCGTTGTTCCCCCTGGAGCCTTACTTTTTTCTAGGGTTTATCCTTCTTACTCTGGACTTTTTTCGGTCCTTCTCCTTCTTTTTATTTTGGGTGGCTCTTTCTTTTTATTTGTTCCTGATAAATATTAGTACTGTATAACGTAAATTTTATATATATAATATATAAGTATAATATAATAATATATATATAGAATAATATATCTGAAATTTATTTTATTTTAATTTTTGTTGTTTTATTTTTAATTATTATTATTAGAGGGGTTTTATTATTGTTATTTTTTTTTTACCATCCTTATCATTCTTAATTAAATATTTATGTTTACTACTATATTTATTTATGGTATTTTATTTATTTATTATTATTATATATTAATATATTTTCTATTTAATTTTATTTATTTATTTTTAATTTTCTATTTAATTTATTTATTATATTATTACTATTATTTTTATTTTTTATTATATAATTTTTTTTCCGGTTCCAATATAATAAAATTCTAACTAACTATCATTTATTCATTATATATATAAAGATTTATATGAAAAATTTCAATTTACCTAATTCCTATTAATGTACAATTTTAATATTATTATATTACATTTTTAACTAAATGAGATAAAACACCTCTAAAATTATTTAAATTATAATATATAATATATATATAATTAATTTTTTTTTTATTTAAGGTAGGTCCATCCCATGATAACCCTCTATCTTGCTTTTTTGACTGTCCCTAAGTCAAAATTAGTTGTTGGTCAAGATTGTCATTGGAGGCTCTGCTTAGAGTATTTAACATGCGAAGCTGGATCTGTTTCTTCAACTTGTTCTGACGATGAACCACACTGCTTGGTTCGAAACGCGTCAACAAAAGTCTTTCTATATGTGATTTACGCAGAAGTTCTACTTATAACTATAAATAACTTGTTCTGAAATAAACATAAGTATAAATATCGTAAGACCTACAACACTTAAACTACGCTTATCCATAAATAAACACAACAACATACTATTCACATAATAATTATTTATAATTATGAAAAACTTATTCCAAAACTAAACCTCAGGAGACTTGCAACACTTGAACTAGGAGTCCTCTAACGAGGCGGAGGAATTGCCCGGACGGTCAAAAGTGGCCAGAATCCGAGCAAAAAAAATTAAAAATAAAATTGTAAAGCCAATGTTTGAATCGTGTTTTTGATGATGGAAATGAATTCAACACCATCAAAAATGTCCTTGCCAGATTTTCTCTAAATATAACCAAAATTTTCACAACTTTCCGAGCAAATCCTTCACCTCATTCCTCCACCTCATTACACTACGCGCTACGCGCTTGAACTACAACACTTAAACGACACTTATCCATAGGTAAACAAAACAACATCCCCTAGCGTTTAGACTGGAACAAGGACATTGTTTCCCACTTGTTACCATAGGTCCATAAGATGCTATCAATTGGACTGGACGACAGCACAGTAGGTCTGTATGGCGGTCAGCACAAGACCCAAGGATGCAGCGAGCTAACCTAAAAACTTCCAGTTCGACCAAATATCAATCCTAAATATCAATGTGCCATGGTTGTATTTCATTTATAAGTGTTGTTCTACATTGGAGTTATGGCAAGTGATGGGTCGTGGCTGAATCTTGTTTATCTCAGTTGTGAAGGATATCTGGTTCTCAGTAATGTTAGGTCGTGGTCAAATTTTGCTTACGATTTTTATTGGTATTGGGCCATCGAGCGACCGAAACTTGAGTAGTGTTTGGGACATTGCCGCATGGTTGTTTACATATGAGACAAGTTGTAAGGCCTATTGATCCAGTGATGAAGTTATAAGTAGTGTTAATTTGTGGCCGAAGTTTTGTTTACGAGTGATAGAGCTCGGAGTAATTGTTGGGTCATGGCCAAATGGTTGATTACATTCAAGAAAAGTTGTAATTTATGTTGGTCAAGTGATTGGGTTTTGAGTATTGTTAAGTCCCCCAATCGTCCTCCTAGTTTTGGTCTTGAACAAGTTCATTGTGAGCACCTTCTTGGCATCCTGCCAGAGTTCATCTGGAGTAATTCCGAGCGATGGTGGAAAGAAGGGTTGGCTCACGCCCCTCCACATATTGAATATCGCCTCGCCCGTCAACCGGCAGTCACCTCGAATAATGACACCTCCATCAACGAGTATGCCAATGTCATTGGGCGACTGGAGGAGGTACCCAATGAGGGCAACGTAACGTGTCACGGGCTTCAGATGACTGGCGATGTTGTTGAACTCCAGGGCGAGCATGTTCCTCAACACCACTTCAGTGTGCATGTCCCGTACAGTTATCTGCGGAAGGTACAGCTGGCGGAGTCTCTGTCGCATCGGATCTTATTGGCATCGTGGAGAACGATTTGAATCTAATCCCTGCCCCGGAGAACTGCGTCGCATTGATTCCGCCGAGAAACGTACGCTCCACTTTTGCAAGGCAAGGGAGACAACAGCACAAAACGAAACAAGAGAAGGCCCATATAAATGAAACAATGTCCGCCAACGTTTGCAACAGTCGCCTCTCGTGGTGGCCCTCACCAATTTGTATATCCAGAATTTTCGAGACGTATGCGTGCATGCAGCCCAGCAAATGCCCCCTGCCACGTGCTACGTCATCAATATCCATATTGTGTCGGAGTGCCTCACCCTGAGTCCACACGGCACATAACAGTTACTTTTCTATGCTGTCGCATTCAGCGAACAAACAATAACAAAGGACGGCTAACAACCGACCGATCTCTCCAGTTGAGCAATGAAGATAGAAGGGAAAACAATCCCTTATGGTTGAAAGATGGTGAAGGTCAATTATGGGAAAGAGATTCACAGGATGGAAATTGGGTGTCACACATTTTGGGGCAGCAGAATTATTGGGACTTTGTAGTTTGTTTGTATGGGTATTTGCAATGGAATGAGAGGGTGGCTAATTTTACCGGTATCATATGCAAAATTTGTTACTGGGTGCTGACTTTTTAAAATGAAATCTAATCATGCACTCTTATTTGTTAAGTTGGACTTTGTTCTTATTAGTCCACATAATAATCAAATTCTTGATATTCAAAATAAAATTTTTTTGAAAGGAAAAGTCCCTGTTTGTGATGTTAAGTTGGACTTTGTTCTTATTAGTCTACATAATAATCAAATTCTTGGCATTCAAAATAAAACTCTTTCTAAAGGAAAAGTTTTCATTTGTGATGTCTTTGCTAATTGTAAATATTAAATTACTGCAGTCAAATAAACTTGACACTGTTAATTGATTTAGGAAGTCTAAAAATAATAAGTTTATATATTTATTTATGTTAAAGATATTAATTAAGCTATGCAGAAAGAGAATGTCTTGAATGATGCCAATCACGTATTTCTCACATGTCAAGTAGTTAAAATAGGCGGTCACTACCCCTAACTACTTCCTTGGAGATTTATTCTCGAGGAAAATGATCAAGAGGATATGCGTACCTAGAGAAGAATGAACTGGTGAACAAGGAATCCATGCGAAAATGTCAGACAGGATTGGTGAACAAGGAATCCGTGTTAAAATGTCAAACGGATTGTCCAGGCTACACGGAGCTAAGTCTGGTTAGGACCAGATAGCTACAGTGTGTGATAGCAAACAATTATAAACTTCTTGCATGTGAGGAGTAGACCGGGGGAGACTCAACCTCGAATTGCTAATCTCATGGTTGGGAGGCACTTGGCAAACTACATTCAAGATCTGGACTAAGAAGTTGACAATAATTTGGCATAGATTTTAGATAAGTGTTTACTTCTATCTGAAATATTGAAAGTGTTGATTTGGTAAAATGTTTATTTTCTTTCTATTAATTTTTTTTTTTACATGTATTTAACCCAAATTCCAAACAGGAAATAGTTTAACAAAAAGAATTAAACTAGGAAACTCCAAATCAAGAACTTGTTAATACATTATGTGGAAATCAAAATCAAAATCTTTAAGGACTATGTAACTTATATAATCTTGCAAAGAGAAGCAAAAAAAAGAACACGGAAGAAAATGATTATGTGGCAAAGAATTAATTTGGGAATTTCTGGGTGAAAACAGGTTACTGTTCTAGAGAAATCAAAACTCGAAGTCTAAACATGCTCATATAATTTCTTATGGAAATAAGACCCTGGTAATGGGTAAAAAATTAACTTCATACATAATTATAACAACTAATCAAAACCCTAATGCTATCAAGTTACAGATTACAGTCGGGATTAATATCTAATGCAAATAAAAAAGTAGAACTATTTCTTTTTAAAAGGAAAACTAGAGTTAATTGTGAGCGGGAGTATGAGGACCATTCAAGAACAAAACAGTTCGATATTAGCTAATACAAAACCATAGGGTCAAACCCCAGCCAGATGATGGTCACCAAAGTTGCATGACACAAACATCTTGGTAACCCTTTGTGAGGAAACCCTGCCGAATACCTGGTAAACAAGAAAACCCAAAAATCTTGTCATGTAATATCCAGCTTGGTATGAATACAAAACATAACTGATCATTCAATTAGAACTGTTCATGAAAATTAAGTCTCAGACCAAGAACTCTGGTATACAGAACAACCACCAGATTCCCAGAACAATTAACTTAATGCTGGAGAAGTCTATTCATTAAAGGTCCTGAAATTATAGCAACAGACTTTCAATCTTCAAGCCTAAGGAATTATACAAAATCGAAAGAAAATTTTATCTGAAGAAATTTAACGAGCTAATAAAACATTAACTCTTTTGCTCTTAATTCAAACCCCATGATTTCACATGATGCAAGCTATCCACATTACCTAGTGTCCAGATAGAGTTGTAGCTCAGCAACATTCTGCAACTCAGATGATGGAAGAGGGACATGGTCTCGAGCCAGATATCCTAGAGTAAGAAAAGGCTAAAATGCTTCGGCAAGCCCTAGCGAGAAGAACGAAATCATTAGAGGAAGAAGTTAATTAAGCAAATAAGTATAGCATCATGCAAAGAAAAATGTTGTTACCTGGGCTTGACATTGGAGTTTCGTTGTCTCCTCCTGGGCTGTGAGCGTAGCAATGACTCAGGAAGCCCTAAAAACCGAGCAGGCAATCAAGGTTGTCATGGAGGATTTGAGGTAGAGACAGAAAGTCCAACAATGTCATCAGAAAGAATGTAACCCCACCTGAACAAAACCCTGGAGCCGAGAACTGGAGTTGAGAACTCTTGCAGGCAAAATAAAAAAATATCGAGGCTATTCTGCGGTGGAGGTACCATAGGAATTAGGGCTCCAACATCCACCATTCAATTAAGTCACACTAAGGAGAGTCGTGGATGAGGAACCCTTCTCGAGAACATGGCTAACAGTTGTGAAACATTTGAATGGATCCAGAGTCTTGGTCCTGCCAACTCTAGGGGTGTTAAATTTTAAATAATTAGACTATAGGTATGATATGAATAGAAAACCCCAGTCGTTGGTTAAAACATCAGAACTATAATAATGACAATAAATACAGGGAAACCATGAGTTGTAAAGTTCAACTATGTTGTCGGATAGTCAAAAAAAATATTCTCTAAGAAATTTTGTACGTAGCAATCAATTCCATAGAAAAATGATTAAGGCCTTAATAAGAACTTTGTTATAATGTTTGTTTCTTTTTTTTTAAAGAGTTATGTTCTTGGCCATTTTCTCTTTTACTTTGTTATGTTTAACGAAGGTGTGTGACAAGTGGTATCAGAGCACTCAAGTTGCAAAGCTGAGACCTCTAGAGGATGAATGAATAGCAACATTTGTGATTTGCACAAAAAAGCAGCCATCATGAGGAGGCCTGGACTTACACTACTTAGACCTGTGACGGCAACAAGAACAACATCCTTTCGAGAAACCAATCTTGAAGTATGGGTACAATTGGGGGAGGAGTCGTGCAACACCAACGCTACCATTCTAGAAACTGTACAAGAATTGAAGAATGAGATGGCCAGGTTGCGGGCAGACAATGAGAGGTTGATGCAAGAACAAGAGAAGATTATGAAGAGTTTGTCCAACAGACAGAATCAGTGACAACCAATTCCCAGTCGTGATCATGGGAACATGACTGGTAATCAAGAATTCAAAAATGAACATTCAGAAATAGAAGGTGGTGAAGAGAATCAA